>JBBBVM010000855.1:0-66384 GCA_037355625.1 Petunia x hybrida
CCGCCACAACATTGTCCTTCCCTTTCTTGTATTGGATCACATAGGGAAAGGACTCAATAAACTCAACCCACTTGGCATGTCTCTTATTGAGCTTCTCTTGGCCTCTCAAATGCTTGAGTGACTCATGGTCACTCTTGATTACAAACTCACGAGGCCAAAGGTAATGTTGCCAATGGGCAAGGGCTCTCACAAGGGCATACAACTCCTTGTCATATGTAGAATAATTCAAGGAGGCCCCTTTCAACTTTTCACTAAAGTAGGCGATGGGTTTACTATCTTGCATTAACACACCACCGATTCCCACCCCCGAGGCATCACACTCAACCTCAAATGCTTTCCCAAAGTCGGGCAATTGTAATAAAGGGGCGGTACTCAACCTACTTTTCAACTCTTGGAAAGCCTTCTCTTGCGGCTCTCCCCAAACAAAGGGTTGGTCTTTCTTGACCAATTCGGTGAGTGGAGCGGCTATGGAGCTAAAGTCTCTCACAAATCGTCTATAAAAGCTAGCAAGACCATGAAAGCTCCTCACTTGAGTCACGGTAGTAGGAGTAGGCCAATCACGTATGGCCTCTACCTTAGACTCATCCACCTCCACTCCTTGGGCACTCACAACAAACCCAAGAAAGACAACCTTCTCTACACCAAAGGCACACTTTTTGAAATTAGCATAGAGCTTTTCGGCTCTCAAAGTTTCAAGCACTTGCCTAAGGTGGTCAACATGCTCATCAATTGTCCTACTATAGATCAAAATATCATCAAAATAGACAACGACAAACTTGTTGATAAAAGGCTTCAAAACATGATTCATGAGTCGCATGAAGGTGCTAGGTGCGTTGGAAAGCCCGAAGGGCATTACCAACCATTCATAGAGACCGAATTTGGTCTTGAATGCGGTTTTCCATTCATCCCCGGGTTTCATCCGGATTTGATGGTAGCCGGACCTAAGGTCGATTTTAGAAAAGACACGCGACCCACTCAATTCATCCAACATATCATCAAGCCGTGGAATAGGGTGACGATACTTGATCGTTATCTTATTCACGGCTCGGCAATCTACACACATTCTCCAAGTGCCGTCTTTCTTTGGGACAAGAATGACCGGTACGGCACAAGGACTCAAACTTTCCCTCACCAAGCCCTTTGAAAGCAAGTCATCAACTTGTTTTTGCAACTCCCTCGTATCCTCGGGATTGCTTCTATAGGCCGGCTTATTTGGGATTTGAGAGCCCGGAATAAAATCAATTTGATGTTCAATACCTCTCAAGGGAGGTAAGCCATCGGGCATCTCATCCGGGAACATGTCCCCAAAGTTCTCCAAAACATTTTTCAAAGCACTAGGTAAAGGACTAGAAGAAACATCATGATTAGAGTTAAGAGCCATACCTTTGTGCACTAAGCATAGGAGAAACTTGTTGCCATCATTACCTCTTAGGAGCTCGCCCGGTTGCATCATGGCACATATGCCACCGGTGGATGAAGTAGGTGGGATTGCCACCATGTTTTTGGGCAACGGGCTAGTCTCAATGATTGACTTGGCCTTTGCCGCTTCCCTCAACTCCTTCATTCGATTGTAGTCATCACTCACTTGTTTAGGAGTTAGGGGTTTCAACACAAACTTTCTTCCTTCATGTTGGAGCGTGTAAGTGTTAACACGTCCATTGTGAACCACTTGCCGGTCAAATTGCCAAGGCCTTCCAAAGAGAAGGTGGCAAGCTTGCATGGGCACAACGTCGAACAAGTGTTCATCAACATAACTTCCCATTTTAAACTTGATCATTGCTTGTTTCACTACCTTGAGCTCCCCACATTCACTAAGCCATTGTAACCGGTATGGCTTGGGATGCTTCATGGTAGGCAACTTCAATTGAGTTATGAGAGATTGACTTACCACATTAGTACAACTCCCGGAATCAATGATCATAGAGCACACTACACCCTTAACACGACACCTAGCATGGAAGAGGTTCTCCCTTTGCAAGGTTTCACCATCCTCCGCAATCATAGCTCCTAAGCTCCTCCTCACTACTAGAAAAGTATGAGGTTCCTCATCCTCCACCGTGTCATCTTCACCATCCCCCACTACTCCCTCATCTCCCTCTACTCCCTCTACCCCTCATCCTCCGATTCACCTCCTTTTCATAAACATCATTGCCCACAACAACCATGGTCCTCTTCGTGGGACATTCCCTAGAAAAGTGTCCATAGCCCTTGCACTTGTGACATTGAATGGAAGAAGAAGTAGGAGTATTTAATTGGGTTTTAGAGTTACCTCCCACATTGGGTGTGTGCTTCTCAAATGGCTTCTTCACATCCTTGCTTGCATTGGCACCACTCGTCCCACTAGCACCTTGGGGACCTTGTGTTTGTGGTAGGAGGCTTCCAACCCTTGGCATTGCTTGTTGGAGTAGTAGTGCTACTCTTGTAGCGGAAGGATTTCTCTTCTTTGACCCACTTCTCGGCTTCAACCGCATCCTCACATAGCTTGTAGAGATCATCATTTGTGGAACTTCAATTGTGAGGCTATGTCTCGTTCAAGCCCCCTTTGAAACGGATCATGGCCAACTCATGGTCTTCATCATCGATGTCAAGGTCATTCGATTTGCTCGAATTCATTGAAGTACTCCCCAACCGAATTGGGAACCTTGCCTCAACTCATAGAGACGCTTTTGCTGCTCAAACCCGGTAATTGATTAGTCAAGTATTTCTCATCCATTACTCGGATCAACCTTCCCAAGTAAGATTAAATAGCCATTCCCGTCCTCCTCCTATTTCTTTTCACCGACTCCCACCAAGTAGAAGCAAAAGATTCGAAGGAGATATTGCATACTTGGTTTTCTTCACCTCGGGCATGTCATTCGTTTCAAATATTCGTTCCATAGCCAATTTCCAATTTTGTACTCCACCGGGTCAACTACTTCCTTTGAAAGAAGGAATAGTGAGCTCACACTATTGAGGTTGTTGTTGTTATCACGACCCCTTGGAAAGGCTCCGGTTGGCCCCCGTAGTGATCCCCATAACCACCATAACCTCCATAGTCTCTCCTAGCATCCCCCCAACATACCCCATAGGGTGCCCTCGACCTCGGCCCCTACCTCTATCTACATTCCGACCCCAATTCGTACCTCTCCTCGGTTGAAAGTGGTCATCAAACCCATACATGTCATCTCCATCATTAGTTTCCTCCCCTTCTTGAGCTTCATCAACTTGCCCAAGAGGTTGCACATTTCGGATGGGTTGTGGTAGTGGAATGTTTCTTGGTGGGTTGTCTAAGATACGGGGAATGCCCGTTCGTTGGGGATTGCCCAACATTGGATCAACTCTCTCTCGTTCCCTCCTTTACCCGTTGTTGACTGAACATATCAATGACAAGGCTCATCTGCTCCGGGGTAAAGTTTGGATTACTCGAGACTTCAACTTGGACACTCGGGGTCCCTTTCTCAGCTTGGACACTCGGGGTCCCTTTCTCTGATTGAGCATTGGAAGTCTCTTGCTCAACTAGGGCACTTGAGGCACCCTTTTCAAGAGACTCAACTCTTTGGCTAATGAGGTCCACCTTGGCAAGAAGGTTAGCCAAGGCCTCCTTTATGAAATCTTGTCCTTCGGTAGACATTGTACCTGCACAAGTAACAAACGTTAGCGAAAACAAACCTCACACACTCCCTCACAAGTTTTCACTCGGATCACTCGTATAGTGGGTGGTGGATTTTTCACTCTTGCTTGAACCCAAAAGCTTCACTAAGTTGAATAGTAAACCTCAACTAGATCACTCAACTCAAAGTCCAATGAGCTCCGGGGTGAGTGGAGTTAATAGAACTCTATAGGAACGATAGCTCTTTAAGTGCGGACTTGAGCCAAAAGAGACTACGAGTCTTCTTTGAGTTCTAATCTCCGGTCTAGGCTTGAGTTTTCTAATAGCTTAGAAAGGGTTAGCACAATTCAAGTAGGCAAGATTACTCAAAGAAGTGCTAACTAGATGCGATGCAATCAACAAAACAAGGAATCCTAGAAGAAACTACCCAATTTCCCAACCTTCAGGAGTGAGGCGCTCCGCCTACTCAAGGAGGCGCTCCGCCTCAGACGAAATCCTGCAAGCTCACCAGTGGGAGGCGCTCCGCCTCTTTGCTAGGCGCTCCGCCTCCTGCTGTGTTCCAGCACAGTTCACTTCGCGATTTCTTGGCTTGCACCCTAAAATCCAACTATCCCAATGTTGTTTTAGCAATTCTAAGGTATCCCAATGTTGTTTCAACCACAAAGAACGAACCCCAATCAATTTTAATCAAACCCCAATCAAAATTCAACAATCTACCATGTTCATAGCTAGGGTTTCAATCTTTTCAATTTTCAAGGGATTCAAAATTTCCAATTCTTGTGTTTCAACTCCAAATCAAACGTATAGGGTACCAAAAGAACGGGTTTCCAATAAGGAACAAACCCCAATAACAATTCAACAACAAAGGCAACAATCCAAGAATCTATGATCAAAAATTTTTTGGTGTTTTTTTCTTCTTTTCAATTTTTTTTGTAGTTTTTCTTCTTTTCAAAAGCAATAAACAAGAACCTAAAAACGAAACTAACCTAGGCACGAAGAATCAAGGGTCGGGGGTTCGTAGAAACGATACCCGAGCCTTGCTCTGATACCAAGATGATAGGAATCAAATACGCGGAACAAAAGATAGAAGAGCGAGACACTTCTCGAACTCCCTTCGAAGTAACCACGGGGAACTTGTCCCGAGATACCCTCGAATCGGTGTCAAGGAGGACCTACACTATGCAACGACCCTCGAGACAACACTGGACTCGCAAGTCGAATGGTCGGGTTAGCGGTTCAAGACTCAACTAGGTTACACTAGTGAATTCAAGCAACCAAAGACAAAGGATTCTTCCAAAGAGTTCAACTCAATTCTCATTCAATAATAATCAAAGTGTAAGGTCGTGTTTGAAAGAGGCTAAGTGAAGTATTTATAGGCTTCACTTAGGACTAATAAAAGGTCTAAAATACCCCCAAAGTGGGCTTAAACAAATAAAGGCCGCGCAGGGCTAAAATAGGAAGTTCAAGCAAAAGTCTTAAAAATCCCGCATGTGGGTAACAGGGGGAGGCGGTCCGCCCTGGGTGGGGAGGCGGCCGCCCAGTGACTTTCAGCTCTCTGGATCTGCAATTGAGGCGCCCGCCTCTTGGCCTGAGGCGCTCCGCCTCCTGACTTCCAAGCCTCTGGATTTTGGGAGGCGCCCCGCCTCAGCTGGGAGGCGCTCCGCCTCTTTCTGGAGCTACTTGGGGTGTCTCATTTTGTGTCTCTTGAGCCTCTCCAAGTGTCCCCGAGGGTCCTCCATCCATGGCACACCAAAGCATGGTCTTCAAGTTGCTCTTGGGTCCTTCCTCTATGCTCTTCCATGTCAAGTGAAGATGAGTATCTTGGATTAACTTGGCTTGACTCCGCGTGAGGGGTCTTGTGGCGGTTTGGGTCTTATCATCCTCCCCTTCTTGAGAGGATTTTGTCCTCGAAATCGAAGCATCATCCACGACCTCTCCATCATCATTCACGACCTCTTCATTACCTACATTCAAAGGAACCAAGTCACTAACATTGAAAGTATTAGAAACTTGATATTCACTTGGCAAGTCGATCACGTAGGCATTGTTGTTTATCTTCGAGAGCACTTGGAATGGACCATCTCCCCGGGGTGCCAACTTCCCTTTCCTAAGGTTTGGAAACCTCTCTTTCCGGAAGTGCACCCACACATAATTACCCTTCTTGAGTTCCACCTTTTTTCGTCCCTTGTTCTTCTTAGAGGCAACCTTAGCATAGGATTCCTCCAAGTTCTTCTTCGCCTTAGCATGTAACTCCATCAAAGCCTTGGCTCGAGCTTTACCTTCAAAATTAACAACCATTTCCCTTGGCAAAGGGGTTAGATCAAGGGGAATCAAGGGGTTAAAGCCATAAACACATTCAAAAGGAGTCATGCCAATAGTGCTATGCAATGTACGATTGTAGGCAAACTCCATCATAGGCAATCTATCAATCCACGTCCCGGCCTTACCTCGGGTCATGGCCCTAAGAAGAGCACCCAAAGTCCGGTTTACCACTTCGGTTTGACCATCGGTTTGTGGGTGGTGGGACGTAGAAAACAAGAGCTTGGTGCCTAAAGCACCCCATAAACTTCGCCAAAAATGGCTTAGGAACTTAGTATCCCTATCACTCACTATCGTTTGAGGCACACCATGTAGCTTCAAAACATTTTCAACAAACAAGGAAGCTACATGCTGGGCGTCATCACATTTTTTGCACGGAATGAAATGAGCCATCTTTGAGAACCTATCCACAACAACAAAGATGCTATCGTGGCCCCCCCTAGTCCTTGGTAATCCCATGACAAAGTCCATTGATATATCCAACCACGGACTAGTAGGTATGGGGAGTGGGGTGTATAACCCATGAGGGTGGGATTTAGATTTGGCACGCTTGCACTCAAGGCAATTAGTGCAAAACTTCTCCACATGCACCCTCATCTTCGGCCAATAGAATTGTTCTTGAAGAACGGCCAAAGTCTTTCTTACCCCAAAATGACCCATGAGTCCCCCACAATGTGCCTCTTGCACAAGCAATTCCCTCCATGAGGACTCGGGTATGCACACTCTACCATTTTTAAAGATGAATCCATTAGACCATTGGTATTTTGCAACTCTCTCCCCTTTCTCTAGAGCATCATGGACACTCTTTAGCTTAAGATCTTGAGCATACATCAATTTGATGCTCTCGAATCCCATGAGCTTAGAGGTGAGAGTGGTGGCAAGAGCGAACTTTCTTGAAAGCGCGTCCGCCACAACATTGTCCTTCCCTTTCTTGTATTGGATCACATAGGGAAAGGACTCAATAAACTCAACCCACTTGGCATGTCTCTTATTGAGCTTCTCTTGGCCTCTCAAATGCTTGAGTGACTCATGGTCACTCTTGATTACAAACTCACGAGGCCAAAGGTAATGTTGCCAATGGGCAAGGGCTCTCACAAGGGCATACAACTCCTTGTCATATGTAGAATAATTCAAGGAGGCCCCTGTCAACTTTTCACTAAAGTAGGCGATGGGTTTACTATCTTGCATTAACACACCACCGATTCCCACCCCCGAGGCATCACACTCAACCTCAAATGCTTTCCCAAAGTCGGGCAATTGTAATAAAGGGGCGGTACTCAACCTACTTTTCAACTCTTGGAAAGCCTTCTCTTGCGGCTCTCCCCAAACAAAGGGTTGGTCTTTCTTGACCAATTCGGTGAGTGGAGCGGCTATGGAGCTAAAGTCTCTCACAAATCGTCTATAAAAGCTAGCAAGACCATGAAAGCTCCTCACTTGAGTCACGGTAGTAGGAGTAGGCCAATCACGTATGGCCTCTACCTTAGACTCATCCACCTCCACTCCTTGGGCACTCACAACAAACCCAAGAAAGACAACCTTCTCTACACCAAAGGCACACTTTTTGAAATTAGCATAGAGCTTTTCGGCTCTCAAAGTTTCAAGCACTTGCCTAAGGTGGTCAACATGCTCATCAATTGTCCTACTATAGATCAAAATATCATCAAAATAGACAACGACAAACTTGTTGATAAAAGGCTTCAAAACATGATTCATGAGTCGCATGAAGGTGCTAGGTGCGTTGGAAAGCCCGAAGGGCATTACCAACCATTCATAGAGACCGAATTTGGTCTTGAATGCTGTTTTCCATTCATCCCCGGGTTTCATCCGGATTTGATGGTAGCCGGACCTAAGGTCGATTTTAGAAAAGACACGCGACCCACTCAATTCATCCAACATATCATCAAGCCGTGGAATAGGGTGACGATACTTGATCGTTATCTTATTCACGGCTCGGCAATCTACACACATTCTCCAAGTGCCGTCTTTCTTTGGGACAAGAATGACCGGTACGGCACAAGGACTCAAACTTTCCCTCACCAAGCCCTTTGAAAGCAAGTCATCAACTTGTTTTTGCAACTCCCTCGTATCCTCGGGATTGCTTCTATAGGCCGGCTTATTTGGGATTTGAGAGCCCGGAATAAAATCAATTTGATGTTCAATACCTCTCAAGGGAGGTAAGCCATCGGGCATCTCATCCGGGAACATGTCCCCAAAGTTCTCCAAAACATTTTTCAAAGCACTAGGTAAAGGACTAGAAGAAACATCATGATTAGAGTTAAGAGCCATACCTTTGTGCACTAAGCATAGGAGAAACTTGTTGCCATCATTACCTCTTAGGAGCTCGCCCGGTTGCATCATGGCACATATGCCACCGGTGGATGAAGTAGGTGGGATTGCCACCATGTTTTTGGGCAACGGGCTAGTCTCAATGATTGACTTGGCCTTTGCCGCTTCCCTCAACTCCTTCATTCGATTGTAGTCATCACTCACTTGTTTAGGAGTTAGGGGTTTCAACACAAACTTTCTTCCTTCATGTTGGAGCGTGTAAGTGTTAACACGTCCATTGTGAACCACTTGCCGGTCAAATTGCCAAGGCCTTCCAAAGAGAAGGTGGCAAGCTTGCATGGGCACAACGTCGAACAAGTGTTCATCAACATAACTTCCCATTTTAAACTTGATCATTGCTTGTTTCACTACCTTGAGCTCCCCACATTCACTAAGCCATTGTAACCGGTATGGCTTGGGATGCTTCATGGTAGGCAACTTCAATTGAGTTATGAGAGATTGACTTACCACATTAGTACAACTCCCGGAATCAATGATCATAGAGCACACTACACCCTTAACACGACACCTAGCATGGAAGAGGTTCTCCCTTTGCAAGGTTTCACCATCCTCCGCAATCATAGCTCCTAAGCTCCTCCTCACTACTAGAAAAGTATGAGGTTCCTCATCCTCCACCGTGTCATCTTCACCATCCCCCACTACTCCCTCATCTCCCTCTACTCCCTCTACCCCCTCATCCTCCGATTCACTCTCCTTTTCATAAACATCATTGCCCACAACAACCATGGTCCTCTTCGTGGGACATTCCCTAGAAAAGTGTCCATAGCCCTTGCACTTGTGACATTGAATGGAAGAAGAAGTAGGAGTATTTAATTGGGTTTTAGAGTTACCTCCCACATTGGGTGTGTGCTTCTCAAATGGCTTCTTCACATCCTTGCTTGCATTGGCACCACTCGTCCCACTAGCACTTGGGGACCTTGTGTTTGTGGTAGGAGGCTTCCAACCCTTGGCATTGCTTGTTGGAGTAGTAGTGCTACTCTTGTAGCGGAAGGATTTCTCTTCTTTGACCCACTTCTCGGCTTCAACCGCATCCTCACACAGCTTGTAGAGATCATCATACTTGTGGAACTTCAATTGTGAGGCTATGTCTCGGTTCAAGCCCCCTTTGAAACGGATCATGGCCAACTCATGGTCTTCATCATCTATGTCAAGGTTCATTCGGATTTGCTCGAATTCATTGAAGTACTCCCCAACCGAATTGGAACCTTGCCTCAACTCATAGAGACGCTTTTGCTGCTCAACCCGGTATTGATTAGTCAAGTATTTCTCATCCATTACTCGGATCAACTCTTCCCAAGTAAGATTAATAGCCATTCCCGTCCTCCTCCTATTTCTTTTCACCGACTCCCACCAAGTAGAAGCAAAAGATTCGAAGGAAGATATTGCATACTTGGTTTTCTTCACCTCGGGCATGTCATTCGTTTCAAATATTCGTTCCATAGCCAATTTCCAATTTTTGTACTCCACCGGGTCACTACTTCCTTTGAAAGAAGGAATAGTGAGCTTCACACTATTGAGGTTGTTGTTGTTATCACGACCCCCTTGGAAAGGCTCCGGTTGGCCCCCGTAGTGATCCCCATAACCACCATAACCTCCATAGTCTCTCCTAGCATCCCCCCCAACATACCCCATAGGGTGCCCTCGACCTCGGCCCC
The DNA here is from genome assembly GCA_037355625.1 of Petunia x hybrida. Lineage (NCBI taxonomy): Eukaryota > Viridiplantae > Streptophyta > Magnoliopsida > Solanales > Solanaceae > Petunia > Petunia x hybrida. Next base: position 9,910 of record JBBBVM010000855.1, read on the forward strand.
TACCTCTATCTACATTCCGACCCCAATTCGTACCTCTCCTCGGTTGAAAGTGGTCATCAAACCCATACATGTCATCTCCATCATTAGTTTCCTCCCCTTCTTGAGCTTCATCAACTTGCCCAAGAGGTTGCACATTTCGGATGGGTTGTGGTAGTGGAATGTTTCTTGGTGGGTTGTCTAAGATACGGGGAATGCCCGTTCGTTGGGGATTGCCCAACATTGGATCAACTCTCTCTCGTTCCTCCTTTACCCGTTGTTGACTGAACATATCAATGACAAGGCTCATCTGCTCCGGGGTAAAGTTTGGATTACTCGAGACTTCAACTTGGACACTCGGGGTCCCTTTCTCAGCTTGGACACTCGGGGTCCCTTTCTCTGATTGAGCATTGGAAGTCTCTTGCTCAACTAGGGCACTTGAGGCACCCTTTTCAAGAGACTCAACTCTTTGGCTAATGAGGTCCACCTTGGCAAGAAGGTTAGCCAAGGCCTCCTTTATGAAATCTTGTCCTTCGGTAGACATTGTACCTGCACAAGTAACAAACGTTAGCGAAAACAACCTCACACACTCCCTCACAAGTTTTCACTCGGATCACTCGTATAGTGGGTGGTGGATTTTTCACTCTTGCTTGAACCCAAAAGCTTCACTAAGTTGAATAGTAAACCTCAACTAGATCACTCAACTCAAAGTCCAATGAGCTCCGGGGTGAGTGGAGTTAATAGAACTCTATAGGAACGATAGCTCTTTAAGTGCGGACTTGAGCCAAAAGAGACTACGAGTCTTCTTTGAGTTCTAATCTCCGGTCTAGGCTTGAGTTTTCTAATAGCTTAGAAAGGGTTAGCACAATTCAAGTAGGCAAGATTACTCAAAGAAGTGCTAACTAGATGCGATGCAATCAACAAAACAAGGAATCCTAGAAGAAACTACCCAATTTCCCAACCTTCAGGAGTGAGGCGCTCCGCCTACTCAAGGAGGCGCTCCGCCTCAGACGAAATCCTGCAAGCTCACCAGTGGGAGGCGCTCCGCCTCTTTGCTAGGCGCTCCGCCTCCTGCTGTGTTCCAGCACAGTTCACTTCGCGATTTCTTGGCTTGCACCCTAAAATCCAACTATCCCAATGTTGTTTTAGCAATTCTAAGGTATCCCAATGTTGTTTCAACCACAAAGAACGAACCCCAATCAATTTTAATCAAACCCCAATCAAAATTCAACAATCTACCATGTTCATAGCTAGGGTTTCAATCTTTTCAATTTTCAAGGGATTCAAAATTTCCAATTCTTGTGTTTCAACTCCAAATCAAACGTATAGGGTACCAAAAGAACGGGTTTCCAATAAGGAACAAACCCCAATAACAATTCAACAACAAAGGCAACAATCCAAGAATCTATGATCAAAAATTTTTTGGTGTTTTTTCTTCTTTTCAATTTTTTTTGTAGTTTTTCTTCTTTTCAAAAGCAATAAACAAGAACCTAAAAACGAAACTAACCTAGGCACGAAGAATCAAGGGTCGGGGGTTCGTAGAAACGATACCCGAGCCTTGCTCTGATACCAAGATGATAGGAATCAAATACGCGGAACAAAAGATAGAAGAGCGAGACACTTCTCGAACTCCCTTCGAAGTAACCACGGGGAACTTGTCCCGAGATACCCTCGAATCGGTGTCAAGGAGGACCTACACTATGCAACGACCCTCGAGACAACACTGGACTCGCAAGTCGAATGGTCGGGTTAGCGGTTCAAGACTCAACTAGGTTACACTAGTGAATTCAAGCAACCAAAGACAAAGGATTCTTCCAAAGAGTTCAACTCAATTCTCATTCAATAATAATCAAAGTGTAAGGTCGTGTTTGAAAGAGGCTAAGTGAAGTATTTATAGGCTTCACTTAGGACTAATAAAAGGTCTAAAATACCCCCAAAGTGGGCTTAAACAAATAAAGGCCGCGCAGGGCTAAAATAGGAAGTTCAAGCAAAAGTCTTAAAAATCCCGCATGTGGGTAACAGGGGGAGGCGGTCCGCCCTGGGTGGGGAGGCGGCCGCCCAGTGACTTTCAGCTCTCTGGATCTGCAATTGAGGCGCCCGCCTCTTGGCCTGAGGCGCTCCGCCTCCTGACTTCCAAGCCTCTGGATTTTGGGAGGCGCCCCGCCTCAGCTGGGAGGCGCTCCGCCTCTTTCTGGAGCTACTTGGGGTGTCTCATTTTGTGTCTCTTGAGCCTCTCCAAGTGTCCCCGAGGGTCCTCCATCCATGGCACACCAAAGCATGGTCTTCAAGTTGCTCTTGGGTCCTTCCTCTATGCTCTTCCATGTCAAGTGAAGATGAGTATCTTGGATTAACTTGGCTTGACTCCGCGTGAGGGGTCTTGTGGCGGTTTGGGTCTTATCAATATGTGTATGTATGCTTGTGTATGTGTACGTATAGAGTAGAAAAATTATCTGGATGTGTTTTTTGTATATCTTTGTATGTTTGTATATATTTTTTGTATGTTTGTGTATGGTTGACTATATGTAGCTGTCAAACAGCAATTTATACAAAGTTTACAGTGTATATATGTGTATTTTTTGTATGTTTCGTTTTGTAGATCTCAAAAAATAAATAAAAAAACAAAAAACAAAACAATTCCGGCGACCTGCCGCCTCCGGTCGGTGATTGACCGGCGTCTACCTGCCACCAGTGTCGCTACTGTGGCTGAAGTATTGGGGGTGGGAGGGAGTAAAAGCTTCAAATCTATGGTTTTAATGGAAGTTGTATATGCTATGTAAAAAAATATTGTTATTTTTTGTAAAGTGGTTAAGTATTGATATTTTTTGTAAATATGGTGTTGGGGTTATGTATTTTTGTAAATCTCCTTTTTGTTTTGGTAAAGTCTTTTACGATTCTATTTGGAAACTCTTTGATAGCGCGAAGGACTCTATCTCCTCGATGGTTGATCCTCGGCTTTTTGTTTCTGAGGTTCTTGAATGCACTCCGAGATCTTTTCCATTGTGTCATTTTGGGGATCTATTTCAAGAGCCGAACCTGTGTAGGTAAAAATACGCCGCCTATTGTTACGGGGATACGACCACCGCTACGTAGTTGCGATTTATCCTATGATTTTGACTTTAAATTCCAAGAGGAATAAAAATGCAATCATAACTTAAAGTTGGGTTATTTCTGCAAAAATCTTAAGTGAGTCTGGACATCGTTTTTAAACAGTGAAAAACATAAATATTTCTTGGATTTTTCCCATAACAGTGACAATCTAAGCATAGGGACAAATGGAGATCATCACATTTAGAGAATGTGGCCATTTTTTAAAGGGGCGTTTTGACATTAATTGTCAAACACTATATCTTAAATGGCTTTTGCTTTGGAGTCACGTTTTCAATATAATAATTTATATAGATTTGTAGGTAACATATATAAAAAATTCTGATTTGTAAATATAAAAGATTTGGCAAACATCTGGTTATAAGCTTATGCACATAAAAATAACACACGTAGATATATTTCAAATATAAGAATTAGGCAATTTCACAAATAACATGAAGAAAATCATGATATGAACGACACTAGTGTAACATTTTCCTTTTACAAAAATAGCTTTTTATTTTTTGTATTGGCTTGACATCCAAAGCCTATACTTCCTCTTATACACTATTATTTAATATAAAGATGATGTTAGCTTTCCAAAAGGAACCCTAATTTCTTTATTTTTTCCAGAAAAAATCAGGCCATGGATTTAGAAAACTGGCCTTTTTATGGTTTTGCAGAAATAAACCTCAGTTGAAGCTTGATAATTATAAATTTTGTATATATTTAGATATATAAATAAATTACTTAAGTAATATTTTTATTCAAAATATATAGTATTATCTTTTATTTTGTGCAAATATATAAAAATATATTACAGGACAAGAAGTGGAGCCAAATTGAAGAAATAACAAACAAGGAAAAGCAAAGAAGAAAAAGAAGCACGTGTGGCAGGAATCCACGGATGCGGATGCATCCGTAGAAAAAAGAGCAAGAATAAATCAAGAATATGTGAAAAAAGGTACCACGGATGCATCCGCGGATTCCTACAGATGCATCCGTACGTAATACTTTGGGCATGAAGCTTTTCCTATAAATAGGTCCTACTTTTGCTAGCAATGAAGAGAAGTTACTACGGGAGAAAAATTCTACTCTTGTAGCTTTGTTTACTTTTAAAAGTTATTTTTCCTTTCTTGGGAAAATATTAAGAGTTCTACATTTTCTCTTTGTAGTATTTTATATTCACTCTATGGAGTAATTTTCTTTTGAGTTAGGATTAATGATGAAGCTTGATATATTATTATAATAGATTTTTGATATTTTATTATTCTTGAGTGAGAGTATTTCTTGTCAAGTTCTTACATCAAAGTATTAGATATATATTACTCAACTTTATCACTTGTATATATTTATGTTATAATATTTCTTGCTAATTTTTGTTATCGAAAGAAACAAAAATTAAATGGAGATAGAAATAACTAAATATATTATCATGCTAAATTGAGGTAATTATATTTAATCACTTAAAATTCTTTATCTTGATTTTAAGTTTTTCATTCGAAAGAAGAAAATTATTTAGCCAAGTTATGGGATTTGACGAAAGCTAATCGAAAGAGGTTTTTGTTTATATGATGTACTCATTCAAGATAAGTATTTTCTATTTTAATACTACAAGTTTATTATTTAATTATGATAATCGAAAGAGGCATAATTGAATGAGAAAACTATAGTAGAAATATTAATTTTCTATCTCTTTAGGAGTTTGATATGTATAATAGAAAATGAGGTATTTAAACTCCATTATAATTTTATATCAAGTGAATTCATGAAACCCCAAATCTTTTCAACAAAAATCAAAAACAAATTTTCTATCTTTTCAAGTAGATATAATTTCAACTCTTTTCACCCAAAAATTGACTCTCTTAAATAGTAGGATAGATAATACAAATTTGTAGCATAGATTCTCCAATCTCTGTGGGACGATATCTTAAACTATACTATAATTTGACAGGAAACGAGCAGAAATTCATATATGCCCAGAGCTCATCAAATTTTTGGCGCCGTTGCCGGGGATCGGCAGTTGTCTAATTCAGATTAATTACCTTCTTACTAATTTAAGAATATGTTTATTTTCTTTCTTTTGTTACTATTGCAGTAATTTCAGCTAGTATATGACCCGCTCCTCTTCGAGGGAGCTTGTTGAATACGATCCTGAAATTGAAAGATCTCTGCGAAAAAGCAGAAAAGATCAAACCTCAATCTCGCTCTCTTCCTCATTTATAAACATGGAACATGTAAATGTTCCACCACAGGACCCACCAATCCCACCTATCCCTGAGGACCAATTTGATGAAGTGGCCCCCAGGCCAGCTAACATGATCCTAAGGGATTATTCTAGACCATATCCTTTTGACTGTCAGTCAAGTGTTAGAAGGCCACCAGTGGCTGCTAACAACTTTCAAATTCGAACCGGCTTAATCCAAGCCATACAACAAAATTGTGTGTTTAACGGGGAAGCTAGTGAGGATCCTCACAATCATTTAATTGATTTTCTAGAATTGGTTGAAACAACAAAGTATAATGGCGTCTCTCCAGATGCAATTAAGTTACGCCTGTTTCCATTCTCTTTAAAAGGAGAAGCAAAATTATGGTTACGTAGTTTACCTAGAGGATCAATTACCACTTGGGACCAGATGACTCAAAAATTTCTCAATAAATATTTTTTCCCAGCCAAAGCCACTAAAATGAGACAGGACATAACCAATTTTGTGCAAACTGACTCAGAGTCAATATACCAAGCATGGGAAAGACTAAAATCTCCATTAAGAAAGTGTCCACATCACGACATCCCTGAGCACATGCAACTATACATCTTTTACCATGGCCTAAAACCATCGGCAAGAAATGTTGTAGATGCGGCAGCCGGAGGTGCCCTGATGGAAAAAACCACTGCAGAAGCTTTTACAGTTACTAAATGAGATTTCTGAGAATGCGGTACAGTAGCCATCTGAAAGAGTGATACTTAAGAAAGCTGCAGCCATAAACCAATATGATGTCCTAGCTGACTTGTCAAAACAAATTGCTTCTCTAACTCAAAAGTTTGATCCTTTTCAGGTAAGTTCTCAGCAGCCTGCTTCAACTGACAATTGTGATTTTTGTGCAGGAAATCATCAGAATCATGAGTGCCAAGCTGGTAATCAAGTTGATGAACAGGTAAACCAAATTGGATACAAAGCGTATCCATTTGGTAATTCTTTGGCCTAAAAGCATCCTGGTTTTCAGTGGAGTAACCCCAATGGAGCAGAAAATGCTCAACATTTTCAGAAACTACCACCACAGGGACCACCTGGATTCCAAGGACAAAACAGGATGCAACAAAACCTTAGGCCATATCAACCTAGACCACAACAACAGGCACCAACTTTGGAAGATTTGATGTACAAGCACATCAAAATTACCGAAGAAAAAATAGAAAGCCAAAATGCTACCTTCAAAAATCTGGAAACTCAGGTAAGTCAATTGGCTACTCTTGTTTCAGAAAAGATTCAAGGACCATTTCCCAGCAATACTGAAAAAAATCCAAGAGAACATGTTATAACCATTGCATTGCGATCAGGTAAGAATCTCGATGATCCATACCCTAATAGGGAGGGTAAGTTATAGGAAGATCAAAAAGAGGGTCAAACTGTTGATAATGGTAAGGAAAAACATGTTGAAACAAAGAAAAAAATTGCTCAAGAAAATAAAGTTAATTCAAGTGGTGAGCCAATTCCTTTTCCGCAGAAATTAAAAAGAGAAAAACTTGATCAGCAGTTTTCAAAATTTCTAGAAATTTTGAAACAATTGTATATTAATATTCCTTTCACAGATTCTTTAACTCAAATGCCATCATATGCCAAGTTTTTAAAAGAAATTCTATCCAACAAAAGAAAACTTGAAGGAATTTCAGTGGTTAAGCTTACGGAAAAATGTAGTGCTATTTTACAAAATAAGCTTCCAAAAAAACTTGGAGATCCTGGTAGTTTTACCATTCCTTGTACTGTAGGAGGAACTCACTTTGAAAAAGCTTTGTGTGACTCTGGGGCATCAATCAATCTGATGCCATTTTCAATTTTTCAAAAACTAGAACCTGGTGATATAAAAAATACAGTTGTTTCTTTGCAATTAGCTGATCAAAGTACAAAAAAGGCAAAAGGAATAATTGAAAATGTGCTTGTGAGAGTTGATAAGTTTGTGTTTCCAGTAGACTTCATTGTCCTTGAAATGGAGGAAAATTCTGATGTACCTCTCATTTTGGGGAGACCTTTCCTAGCTACAGGTTGAGCGATAATAGATGTACATCAGGGACAATTGATTTTGAGAGTTGATGAGGAGAAAGTGACTTTTGATATGCAAAAAATGATGAGATATCCTAATGATGACTCAGCATCTTCTTGTTTTACTATTGACTCCTTAATGATCTTACAGATGAGTACAAAAATGATCAATTATTTTCAGACTCATTGGAGAGGTGCTTGGTAAAATCGGGTACAACTAATGATGATGATCCCTCAATTAGAGAAGAAGCTGTAACTTTAGAAAATGAGGGAAAAGATGTGCCAGAAGAAACAATTCAATCAAAAATTGAACTCAAAACTCTTCCCTCTAATTTAAAATATGTTTATCTTGAGGAAGAATCTTTTCCAGTAATTATTTCATCTTTGTTGACCAATGAACAGGAATTGCAATTGATCAAGGTGCTGAGAGAGCATAAGAAAGCCTTGGGATGGACAGTCTCAGATATCAAAGGAATCAGCCCAGCTATATGTACACACAGGATACTGATGGAGGAAAAATACAAGCCAATTGTCCAACCACAAAGAAGGTTAAATCCAGCAATGCAGGAAGTTGTGAAAAAAGAAGTGGTAAAATTATTAGCAGCTGGTATCATTTACCCAATTTCAGATAGCCCTTGGGTAAGTCCAGTACAGGTAGTACCCAAAAAGGGAGGTATGACCGTTGTGAAAAATAAAAATAATGAGCTCACACCTACCCGGACTGTCACAGGATGGAGAGTCTGTATTGATTACAGACGATTAAATGATGCTACCAGAAAAGACCATTTTCCGTTACCCTTTATTGATCAAATGTTGGAAAGAGTAGCAGGTCATGCTTTTTACTGTTTTCTTGATGGTTACTCTGGGTATAACCAAATACAATTAGCCCCCGAGGATCAGGACAAAACAACATTTACTTGTCCTCAGGGTACATATGCTTACAGAAGAATGCCTTTTGGACTGTGCAATGCACCGGCCACTTTTCAACGGTGCATGTCTGCCATTTTTTCAGATATGACAGAAAAGTTTTTAGAAATCTTTATGGATGATTTTACTCTGTTCGGAAAAACTTTTGAAAACTGTTTGCACAATTTGACTCTTGTACTCGAAAGGTGCGAATAGACAAATTTGATTTTGAATTGGGAAAAATGTCATTTCATGGTTACTGAAGGAATTGTTTTGGGACATAAAATCACTTCTAAAGGGATAGAGGTAGATAGAGCAAAAATTGATTTAATCGCAGGATTGCCCCCTCCCACAACTGTGAAAGGCATTAGAAGTTTTTTGGGACATGCTCGTTTTTATAGAAGGTTCATAAAAGATTTTCAAAAATTTCAAAACCTCTCACAAATCTTTTAATGAAGGATGTGCCGTTTGAATTTTCTGAAAATTGCAAGAAAGCTTTTGAATTGCTAAAAGAAAAACTGACAAAAGCACCAGTTGTTGTTTCTCCAGATTAGAATCTACCATTTGAGATCATGTGTGATGCAAGTGATACTGCTGTTGGAGCAGTATTAGGACAGAGAAAGGACATAATTTTTCGTCCAATTTACTACGCCAGTAGAACTTTAAACGAAGCTCAATTGAATTATGCTACAACAGAAAAAGAGCTACTGGCAGTAGTATTTGCTTTTGATAAATTTCGTTCCTATCTGATTGGTACCAAGGTCATAGTCTTCACAGATCACGCAACATTAAGATATCTTTTGAACAAAAAGGATGCTAGGCCTAGATTGTTAAGATGGATACTTTTGTTGCAAGAATTTGACCTTGAAATAAAAGATAAGAAGGGAACTGAAAATGAAGTAGCATCATTTGTCTAGATTGGAAACACCACCTACTCAGGCAGTAGAAATCAGGAAAGAATTCCCAGATGAGCATATTTTCTCTATCTCTGTGATCACAAATCAGGCTCCCTGGTTTGCTGACATTGCCAATTATTTGGTAGAAAATTGGATGCCAAAGGAATTTTCTCCACAGCAAAGAAGGAAGCTCAAAACTGATGCTAGACATTATTTCTGGGAAAATCCTTACTTGTTTAAATTTTGTGCAGATAATGTTGTGCGAAGATGTGTACCAGAAGAAGAAATAAAGGATATTTTGAGCCATTGTCATGATGGAGCAGTTAGAGGACACCACAGTTCGAACAGAACAGCTTCCAAAATTTTGGAAGCAGGATTCTACTGGCCTACATTGTTTAAGGATGCAAGGTCATATGTTTTAATATGTGACAAACTTCAGAGGACATGCAACATTTCAAAAAGGGACGAAATGCCTTTAAACTCTATACTCATATATGAAATATTTGATGTTTGGGGTATAGATTTTATGGGACCATTTCTTTCCTCGCAATCCTGTCATTACATTTTGGTAGCAGTAGATTACGTTTCAAAATTGGTAGAAGCAATTGCAACAACAACAAATGATGCTAAGATTGTGTGCAAATTTCTTAAGAAAAATATTTTTACTAGGTTTGGGACTCCCAGAGTGATTATCAGTGACCAAGGCACATATTTTATGAATAAGCAATTTTCCACTATACTGTCTCGGTATGGAGTGGCTCATAAAACAGGCACACCTTATCATGCACAGACGAGTGGCCAAGTTGAGGTTTCTAACAGAGAATTAAAAAGAATTTTGGAAAAAACTGTCAGTACCTCACGTAGGGATTGGACTTTGAAATTAGATGATGCATTATGGGCCTATCGAACTGCCTTTAAAACACCAATTGGGACTTCACCATATAGGCTTGTTTTTGGAAAAGCTTGTCACTTACCAGTTGAAATTGAGCACAAAGCTTTTTAGGCAGTGAAAACATTGAATATTGACATAACCAGTGCAGGTAAAAATAGGTTGTTCCAGATTGATAAATTAGATGAATTTAGGTTGAATTCTTATGAAAATGCTTTGTTGTATAAAGAAAAAATGAAAAGGTGGCATGACAAGTTGATCCGCCACAAAGAGTTTCAGACTGGTGATCAAGTTCTTTTGTATAATAGTCGACTAAGGCTATTTCCTGGGAAGTTTAAATCCCGCTGGACTGGTCCATCTGTAGTAACAGATGTTACTCCATATGGAGCCATTGAAATTCAGAAAGTCAGTGGAGGTGAGAAATTTAAGGTGAATGGCCACAGGTTGAAGTTATATTTTGGAGGACAGTATGAAAAACAAGCTCTTGCAATTGAGATCCTGTGATGTGGCATGAACTACAATAAGTCGAGCTGACGACGTTAAACTCAGAACTACTTTTCAACCCCCTATCCATTGAGGGTGAAGCATTGGAGCCTCATAAGTCCAGTATAGACTTGTTTGATCAAATACTTAATCAATTAATCTGGTTAATATCCAGGTTAGTGTACAACCGGGACTTCAAATGACGGCCTCTACAAAAACAGTGTCACCTACATAGGAGTAATTCCATGATGATCGATATGCCTGAGTAACTGGTTGGTCAACTATTTGATTAAGCTAATCAAATATTGGCACAGGTAATTTTCTAGTTTATATTTAAACTAGGACCCGAGACTGGTAGGTCTAAAATTTTTCAGTCTATTGCACATAGAATATGTGCGGTCACAATTTCTTTCAAACTTTCTTCTGTGATTATATATTTGATATATATATATATATATATATATATATATATATATATATATATATATATATATATATATATATATATATATATATATATATATATATATATATATTTGATTTTATTACTGTTTAGTACTCTTGATATATTTAATTTTAGTGGAAATACAAAAATATTTTTAGAAGTTAGTATGAGAAATATATAGTGCATATATATATAATAATAGATGGAAAAGAAAAAAAAAATTGGCTAAGAGTCCACTGATGGCGTGTGTCTTTAGTGGGACATTGAGTGATTTAACTTCCAATACATTTAGTTACTATATTGGTAAATATATATGTTTAAAGAGACTTGATTGGACTCTAAAAAGCCAAAACGGCAAAGTAACGTCTCCAGTATCTTTTGAATCATTTGATTTCCTTTTATATGTACTTTAGTTATTATTTAAAAAGAAAACAAAAAGAAAAAGAGCTTGATTTTAGAGCCACAAAAAAGGGGATGTGTATCTATCTATAATTGATTTGAGAGCCATAAAACAAGGGATCCACATGTACTCTTTGATTTGGAAGCCACGTTTTGTAAGTAAACACCGATATCTCATCGGTGAGTTAAACCATTGATTTTTTTTTACTGTTGTTTTACCCCACTATATATGCTTTTAGTATTTTGAGGGTTCAGCAAAAGTAAAAACAAAAGGAAAACCCTTTTCTTCCACTTCATCTTCTCCAATGTACAATCAGATTTTCACCATTGTCCAAGCCATGTTCAGTTCTTTGTCTGTTTAAATTTCTTTTCTTTATCCACCCATTTTCACTGTCTTTTCCTACACACTCATTCTCTTGTTAGTCTTGTTTTATTCTACTCCTCAGTTTTTCTTTTAACCACCATACCTAAATCAAAAAGAGCTGCTAGTCATCCGATGGTTCACGATCCTTATACTAACTCCACGAAAATAATTATTCATGAGAAGGGTCTAGATTTTGATGAAGAAGAAGGGGATATTGAGAAGTTCATATGTGATACAATTAAAGAATACCATTGGAAAGAATTTTCTAAAACTCCAGGTAGCTTTGTGTGGACTTTGTGACTGAATTTCTTGAAAATATTGACAAAGTTAATGAGGCGAGTTATGTGAAAGGTGTGAAAATTAATTACTCTGCTGCAAGGATAAATGAAATCTATGACCTTCAACTAGTGGATGATAACATAGCAGAACAGTTCATAAATAATCTTAATCATGATGCAATTGAAGCTAAACTATGTCCTTTCGGAGCAGATTGGGGATTCGACAAGAAAACAGGTGCGAAGAACAAGTTATGCAGGGTGAACATTGGGTATAAATTTAAGCCTTTTTTTAGCTTTATCAGTTCTAGATTTATGCCCAATTCTAATCCTACTGAGGTACATATGAAAAGAGCATCTTTGTTGTATTGTATGAGTGAAAAGCTGCCTTTGGATGTAGGAAGATTGATAAATAGCAGCTTGAGAAAATATGATGGTCGTAACATCTGTTTTCCTAGCACCATCACCATGTTGTGCTCATACTTTGGGGTTAGAACTACACTTAGTAGAAAAATTAGTATGTCAAACAAATGGATTGGAAAAAGATTTTGGAACCAAATCTATCGAACAGATGGACCAAGAAGGAAGAATGGTGAGGAAGAACCCTTCAATGGAAGAGCAATATTGCCACCACGGGCAGAGTCTGGTGTGCGAAGTGCTAAAGAAGAGCTGGACCAAATCTTGTTTCAATTTAAGGAAATAATGGATGCTACATTTGAGGGATTTAAAGCAATAATTAGAGAAGAAATTGGAGCAGTCATGAGAGAGGAGATTAGGGCAGTGCTTTTGGAGTTAAAAAATGAATTGAAGCAAGATATGGGGGAAATGGAAGGCACGCATATGAGAAGGTTTGATAGAGCTGAACATATACAAATGCAGGATTTGATCTACAATTCTGCTATTACTGGTATGTCTGCAAATCTGCTAAACAAATTCTGTACTTTCTAGGGATTTACTTCTCAAATTCATGGGATGCCTTCACAATTCCTTTACATGAATTTTCTGGATCCTGACACTTCCCCAATCCCTTTGTTTTACCCACCACTGCCTCAACATCCACCACCTGCTTTTATCCCTATTTATGCTCCGTCACCCCCTTTCTGCACCTCCTATCTTGCCACAAGCTTCCACTAACAGCAGTAATACTTTCTCTAATTTGCCAAATCTGGGACCTCAATTCTCAAATTCATTCTCTGTTGGAGGAGAACCATCTACAAGGATGACACAAGTTGAGAGGAATTTTGAGCATATCATGGAAAATGATTCGGATTCTGATTCGGATAATTTTTGGCGCCCAGTTAGGGTGGTCGCTGCTCAAAAGGTGGATGAGTATTTGGCAACCATGGGTATTGATGAAAATCCATCCAGGCGCACATAGGGGGTGTAGTACTGAAGTTTCTTTTTGGGTAGTTGTTGGTTATTTCTGCAGTTTCAAATTAAGTTGAAGAAGCTCTTGTTTTGTCATCCTGGAGGATGATTGTGTTTAAATTGGAGGGAGTAGAAAAATCTATGCTGAAAAATATTGTTAGCTACTGCCTGGTTGTAGTAGTAATTATAAATAGGTCATAAGCAGTAGCACAACAATATTAAAAATAGAAGTTTTTGTGGGCCCACATAGATGCCTAAATATGCTAAGCCACCCTAACTTTTGTAAATTATTAGATGCAGTAATATTATCTTGTTAAATTTCTCATGTTTTAATATCTTGTCTTATTTCTACTAATCTTTAGGATCACTAACTGTTTTTGTTTTTGGTATCTTTGATTGTGTAATTCCTTTACCCAAAAGAAAAGTTTTAATTAAATATATATCATATTTAAATGCTTAAGTATATATATAATTATATATGTGCTTGTATATATACTGCAACCTAATTTATTGCACTTTGTAAATGAAAAATCTACAATATAAAGTTTTTTATTTCTTGCAAACATTTATTTCTTTGATTTTTGTCATCTAACTTCCAAGCTTATGATTTTTATTCTTTGAAGGCAAAACGAATATCTCAAATCTAGAAGAAACATTGAAGTTGAGAAGTTTTATGATCTAAAAGCAGGTGAAATTATTACTTTTGACTAAAACTTGCTCCAATATCTATCAAGGCTTAGTTATAGTTAAAGCACCGATTTGGAAAGTTATGTTATTTTTACCAACCTCATAAATATCCCTTTAAAGAAAAATGTTCCTGGTACTATCCGTCCAAATACTATTGTGATATAAGGAGAAGAAAATTGTGGGTAAGATAAAAGCAATTGAAAAAGAAAAAGAGATTTAGAACTTGAAAGGTTCTACCATGTGCAGTAAAGCACAAGACTGAAATGATGAATAATTGCTCAAAAAAAAAAGTGCCACATATTCTCCTTATAGTAGAAAAAATATATATGTATTTATATAGATATATATATATATATATATATATATATATATATATATATATATATATATATATATATATATAACAACAAGACAAAGAAAAAGATGAAATCCTAAGCCATTTCTCAAGCCAAACACTATTCTATATAAATTCCACAATTCGGTGTTAAGTTACAAAATTGATTTGAGGAGCAAGTTTCAGAAAAAGTATGATTAAACTAAGTCTGATAGATCATAAAATCATCAATTTTAGTGGGGACACAAAGTGTGAGATACCATTTTTTGTCAAGCAGAGATAAATTCAAAAGTAAGGTAAAGATTTGATAAATTTTGAAAGGATGAATTGTTTGATTGAAATAAAAATTTTATTTGGTCAGATTCTTTTTCTTACAGAGAAGCAGCAATGAAAGCAGGGAAGTAAGTATTATTCTCTTTTTCTCGAGGACGAGCAAAACTTCAAGTTTGGGGGAATTTGATAACTATAAATTTTGTATATATTTAGGTATATAAATAAATTACTTAAGTAATATTTTTATTCAAAATATATAGTATTATTTTTTATTTTGTGCAAATATATAAAAATATATTACAGGACAAGAAGTGAAGCCAAATTGAAGAAATAACAAATAAGGAAAAGCAAAGAAGAAAAAGAAGCACGTGTGGCAGGAATCCACGGATGCGGATGCATCCGTAGAAAAAAGAGCAAGAATAAATCAAGAATATGTGAAAAAAGGTACCACGGATGCATCCGCGGATTCCTATAGATGCATCCGTAATACTTTGGGCATGAAGCTTTTCCTATAAATAGGTCCTACTTTTGCTAGCAATGAAGAGAAGTTCCTACGGGAGAAAAATTCTACTCTTGTAGCTTTGTTTACTTTTAAAAGTTATTTTTCCTTTCTTGAGAAAATATTAAGAGTTCTACATTTTCTCTTTGTAGTATTTTATATTTGTAATCACCTAATTCTGGCACGACAATTCAAAAATGGCTTGAAATAGCTCAAAATAGTCGAGCTAACTTTCTAGGATTTTCGCCGAATTTCAGTCTTTTATTTAGCTAAAATTTGTCGTTTAAATGATAACAATAAAAAAAATTAATAAAAGTACTTGTTATGTTTTTAATTATGATTTCATATTTTAATTATAATAATGTTGCAATTTGTGTAGATTTAATTTTAGTTTATGGTTCATGCTTTAATTTGTTTGGAACTCTAATGGCCATTTTGCGAATGAAAACAAAGCAATCAGCTTAGTCGTGCAACCCAATCCCCCATTGCAACCCGGCCCACTTTCATGGTATATAACCATTTTCTTTGCCATTTTTGGCATTTAACACAACACTCATTAAAATGGGAAACCCTTGCCATTTTTTCATAGACTCCACCGGAAATCGCCTCCACCTCCAACCGCCACTGATCCGCCGTCCGTCCGCCGTCCTCCGACCACCGGAAAATTCCCAAAACACAACCACAGACTCGTCTCGACCTCCTCATCCCATTTTTGCGACTATTTTTTCCAAAATCCAAGTCGCTTGGTGTAGATCGAGCTTTAGAAAATCTATCAACAATTTTCCCAGCGATTCTTTCGAGTTTTCCGGTGAGTTTTACATCTAAAGCCTAATTTCTTTCCTCCTCTTTCACACCTGCTACTCCATTTTCATAAAACAAAGATCATTTCTCGCTTCATGTTTCCCATTAGCCGATTGGTTTAGGACTCCCTTGGTTGATTTCTCGCCCTTTTCCTCCGTTCTCTTCTCGTTCTAGTCGAGTCGACCCCGAACGAGGTCGATTCGATTAGAACAAGACGAGTGGGAGGTTTAGTTTGTTATTGGTTTTGTTTGAACTGTTTGGTGTATACGTGGTGACGTTTGTGATGGTTTTTGGTTCCTGGGGCTGTTATAGTGTCAATGGGGGCTGTGCAATGAAACTGTGACGGGGATTTTAGTTTTGGTTCAGTTTGTTAATGATTGGCTTTTAGCTTGGGTTTTACAATGGTATTGGTGATGTTTCAGCGCGTGTCCTGTGTGTGTGATAGGCAGGGCTGTGTATGCTTGGAGTCGAGTCGATGCAGCTTAGCTCGGGTGTCGATTTTGGGATTTTAGTAATAGCGGAGCACTTGTAGCTTAGCGATGGTGTTGGCCTGCTTAACGGGTTAGACAAAGTTTGTTTCTTGTTCTCTTTTCTGTTTATTTAGATAGTCGAAGGAAATTAAGTTAGTATACTATTAGTATTAACATGTGATGTTTGTATTTTCAACTTGCGTTTGGCATAATGAAATGGTGTGTCTGTTTGAATTAATATTAATGTATGTATCGGTTAATTCACACTTAGTCAATGTCAAAGCATGAATCAATGATAATGTTCTTATTTGTGTCCTTTAACTTGTCAAACATGAGTCCGTTTGATGCCTTTTCCTTAGCCAATACCATTACTGTTAGTGTATGCTTATAGATATCGGATAAAGGAAGAGGTCTATTTCTTTTAAAGCAGTTTAGTTGTCCAATCCCTTTCAGTATTTTCTTACAGGTTTTCAGTTTCAAAAAAAAAAAAGTGTTCTCTTTCTTTGTTCTAGCTTGGTTATGTGCAGTATGTGTATGTGCAAGAATTATGTGTGTGAGTTTTTTTTTGTGCAGCTGAGGTATGTGAGGGGTTGAGATGCAGTTAGCTTTGTAGGATGAAGTTAGTTGAGGGAGTTTGCATATGTTCAGCTGTTGTTTGGTTAATGAAGGTGATTAGGATAGAGGTCCAGATGTAGCAGGTCATAAAAGTGAGTCAAAAAGGGGTCAAATGGATGTACATATCAGCTGTAAAGTTGAATTTTCCATAGGATTCCTTGACTTTGTTGAAAAGCAAAAGTGTGCACATGTGACTTTTGTCCATTTCACTTTTGCATTAAATTGTATGGCATGCCTGGTTTGTCTTTTAGGGAGGTCATTTAATGTTTTGGGGGATTGAAAAAGAGAAAGAGCTGATTTTCTTCTCCTATATAAGGAGTTCATTTACTCCTTCACAAAGGGGGAGAACTACAAAAAGCAAATCTGAAAAAAAGAGAGAACATATGAGAAAATACTCTCTCATTCTCTCTTAAAAAAGCATTTTTCAGATCTGAAAATACTTGCAAGTTTCAGAACAAAAATTGAGAGTTAGCAGAGAAAGAAGTAAAAAGGGTAGATAGAGAAATAAGAAAAAAGTTGAAGGTTAGAGATTATGGTTTAAGTTTGAGCTTCTTAAAGGGCTCTAAGTGGTGCTGTGGTCTGTCATCGTTGCTGGTTGGACTTGTGGTCAACAGTTTGTTTGTTTGGGACCCTTTTGCTCACAAGGTAAATTATTTTGTCATTTCTTTATGTACCATGTACGATTTTTCTTTTAGCCTATTTTTAGATCATGAATGGATGAAATAGGAAGCTTAAGGCCATTATTATCTTGTTTATGTACTCTTCCCGTATGTATGCTCTGTTCAAGTTTTTTTTCCCTGTTTTCATAGCATCAAACATATTAATCCAAATTAAAAATTGCGGCTTTGTTTAGTTTTCCCTTCTTTTAAGTTTCTGCGTTTTTTTAAAGAAAAAGCTAGGTTGGAACAAAATGTCCAGTGACTTGAACAATCAAGAAATTGAGTATTCAAAACCATTGAAATAATTTAAATTGTTAAATTTGAGCTCACTCAACAAATAGGCAGAGTTTAAGTAACACAGGTGTTATTGTAGACTAGTTAAATAGATTGGTTTAGAAGTGAAAGTGATCAGATGAGTAAGCGAACGTTTTCATTCTATGCTAACACTTGAGAATGTAACTTTGTCAAGGCGCACTATAAACCAACGGATGTGAACAGGGGAAGCAGGAGATACAAGTATAAAATGTTACATATAGCAATGAATTAGGTCAAAGCTTGATAAAACAAAGCGCAATAACAATGTACGAGGTCGATTAGGCAAATTAATAGGAGTAAATTCGATTAGGCAATTATAAGTATGATTTGTGATCTACTTATTAGGTAAAAACAAAATATGTATAAATTTGTTCCAAGTATACCTTGTGGGTTACTTGACACATTTTTTATTTCAAACAAATCAAAGAGTAACAAATAATAATTTGGCAATTAAACAAACAAACAATAATTCACAAACCTGGAGAGCATCAATAAAGCAACTGTACTTGGTACAGGACTCGAGGGTGCCTAACACCTTTCCGAGAGTCAACCGAGATCCTTACCCGGAACTCTGCCGCAGACCACTAAAACGAGTCAAGGGTGTTTTAGGTACACCACTTTGGTGACTTGGCACACCTTTAACTTGTCAAGTGGCGACTCCGTAAATCTCAATCATTAATGTACCTTTAAACACCTAAGTCACAACCTTTTATTTATTATTTTTAGTAAATTTTAGGGTCGTGACAGCTTGGCGACTCCGCTGGGGATGAAAGTGAAAACTGAGAGTCTCAGGCTTTAATAAATTGTCGCATTTCAGCTTGTGAATATTTGTTTGTTTGTTTGCCACGTTTTGAATGTTACTGCTTTAATATTTATCTGAACCGTATATAAACTGTCTCCTCTCGCACAACCCCTCTGAGTCTCTGATATATATATATACCAGATTGCTTGTGGCATCGGGGACTTCTTACTAAATTGCCCATGATTTAGGAGGAAGGCGTGACGGGGTTTTAGGCCGGACACACTGTCTCCGGATGGCCCTGATGCGCTTTCCGCCCGGTTTGTCCACCGGGTTATGAGCAAGTCTAGACACCGAGTCAGTTTGTGCCACCTAGAGTTAAACCTTTAGGCCCAATTATCTGCATCATGATTGACTTAGTGAGGTGCGGTACGCCGGTACCGCACTTGTCTAGGATGACTCCTTGGCGTCAAGATACGTCCGAAGCATTTTCTGTGTTGCATTTAGAAGGAATGGTCGTCATGCTGACCGAATTGGGGAAGGGCAGATTTCAAAAGAAATGAAAAAAAAGAGAAAATAAAAGAAAAATGAAGGAAAGAGAGGAAGTAGGGTGAATTTCAGTTTGTAGATGTCTTGTTTTAATACATTTCATATTTTGGGTCATGCTGTTGAAACAGAAATTTTTGCAAAGTTTTTATGTCGGGAGAAATTTTGAGTCAGTTTTTACGTCGTCATGATGGCGAAATTTTTTTCCAAAAAAAAAAAAGAGAAAAATATTTTCATATCAAAGTTGTCAAATTTTCTGGAGTTAATCTTTATACCGTTATAATGGCGAAATATTTTAAGTTTCCAAGTGCCCTGGTTGACCAAAGGATTCTTTTGGTTTAAAATTCAAGCCGTTATAGTGGTAAATTTTTGGAAATCACTTAGTCCCATTGTGACAACCGTGATATGCCCAATTTTGTGGAAAGTCTAAGCGTCTGTTTAGTTTTGGCGACAATATTTTAAGTCAATTTTTCACGTCTTGAGAATGACAATTTTTCCAGCCTTTGTCACCAGCGGAAGAAGATCCCGAAGAGCCACCTGAGTCTGACATAGAGGAGCCAGCTGACGCTGAGCCAGGGTCGCTTTACCAGATACATCAGTCCGAGATGATGCAGCTTATTGTTTTGTCTTGTCACTCATTTAGCATCTCGGCATATTGTACTTTATGTTGCTTTTGAGCTTAGTAGTGGTAATTTATTTCCATTTTCAGTCATTTGTACGTTTCTAAAGTTGTGCCTTAGAGCACTGTATATCTTGTACTATCTTTAGTAATGAAAATCTTTTGCTTATTTTTTGTGTCAAGTTATTTCACCCCCTGGCCTCTCTTTGAAAAAAAAAAAGAAAAAAAAAGAGAAAAGAAAAGAAAAGAAAAGAAAAGAAAACTCAAACAATACACTTGGGAATCTAATCTAAACCGTTTCGGGATGACGCATGACGACCTTAGGCTTGTAGGCACGCTTGGCTTATAAATATTGTGTTGCCTAACCTGTTTTGTTTGCAGACAAGTATATATTACCAGTGATTTGGTACAGCACTCTGCCATAACCCCATTCTCGCACAACTAAATCAAAGGGCTTTGAAATTCCACTTGGTAACATGGCTACTGAAGGAGACAAATCTTATGCCGGTTCCGAAGAAAATGATAGGACGACAGAACAGGCCCCGACTCTGAAGCAATTCCTGGTAGACATGCATCATGCGATAACCACGGGACAGGCACCTCCTCCCATGCCAAACCTCCTAGATGGGCTCTTGCCAACAGCTAGCCAGCGAGCACCAGGCACATCTACGGCGGTCGAGGATCCGACCTATCCCCTGGTTTTGGCACTAGCCATGGTCCAACAAAACAAGCTGAAGTGCGCCCTCATGCGCCGCCCCCACCACCTCCACCCCAAGGGCAGTATGGACAACATCCACCACAGGGGCAGTATGGTCCACCCCCACTACAGGGACAGTATGGCCCACCTCTCCCACAGGTTCCAACTTTTCGGGGCCCAGCTAGGCCTGCTATGGCCAGGTCCAACAGCGAACTGCATCTCCAGGCTGGGGATCATCATTATGATCAGCACCATGAACCCAATTTCTGACACAGTGACTCATATGATCAGGGGTTCCATCGCGAGTCTCAAATTGAGGTTGATCGATCAGGAAAGCTTGATGAGAGCGAGGTTCTGAGAAAGGTGAAGGGCCTAGAACAAGCAGTAAGGATCATGCAGGGCTATGGAGATCATACCAATATTTCTTTCAAGGATCTTTGCCCCTACCCCGAATTGCAATTGCCAGAAGGGTTCATAGTGCCAAAGTTCGATCTATACACCGGGCAAGGAGATCCAAGAGTTCATATGAAGACCTACTGCAACAAAATGAGAGGGGTCAAGAAAGACAAGTTGTTGATAGCCTACTTTTCCGAAAGCTTGGAGGGTGCAGCTGCCGAATGGTTTATGAGGCAGGATGTAACTAATTGGTTGGCATTTGATGACATGGCACAGGCATTCTACGACCAGTACAAGTACCACATTGAGGTTTTGCCGGATCGATCCTCTTTGGATGCAATAAAAAAGAAGCCAAACAAAAGTTTTAGGGAGTACGCCCTCAGATGGCGCGAGCAGGCCGCTCGAGTGAGCCCCGCAATACCGGACGACGACATAGTCCGTTTGTTCATCGAGGCGCAAGATGAGGCGTTCTATGGTGCATTGATCGCCGCCTTTAGGAAACCGTTTAGTGAAGTCGTCAAGATGGGAGAAATGATTGAGAGGGGAGTCAAAGCTGGTAAGATTGTCAGCCAGACCGCACTGAAAGCAACCACACAGGCTGTGCAAATGGGGGCAGCAGGGTTTGCTAAGAAAAAGAAAGAAGAAGTGGCCATGGTAGGGTGGGGTCCGCGAAGGTGGAACGAGGAGCGATACAGTCAACCTAATTCATACCAAGCTCCACAAACACCCCATTTGCAACACTATTACCCACCACAAAATGCACAATATCCCATACCTCCACCCCAATACTCTGTACACGTTGCGCAGCCATATGCCCCAACATCTTATCCGCAATGGCGTGCGTCGCCCCCACAGCCTGCATATCACATTCACCAAGCTCCACCTAACAATTATCAGGCTCCGCCGAACCCTACCTACCGACCAAGAGGTCCCGCAGGCTTCCGTCCAAGATCTGAATTTAAGAAGGCTCGAGAAGAGAAATAGAGAGAATTCACACCAATTGGGGAATCTTACACCAGCATCTTCGAGAAATTGCGAACCTTGGACATGATAAATCCAATTCAAGGAAACATGCATCCTATAGAGAGGGTGAACCATTCTCGGCACTGTGAATATCATTCGGGTGCACCAAGGCATGATACAGAAGATTGCTATTATCTCAAGAGGGCAGTGCAAGTTCTGATTGACAATAACCAAATAGTGATCGAAGATGCAGAAACGCCGAACATTAATTGCAATCCTTTGCTAGTCCACGATGTACACATGGTGGGTATATGTGAAAGGGGATTTGAAGATGAATCTGCAAGGCCAATAGTTTCAGTCGATGCTATAACAATTGGAGTGGAAAGGATGCAACCAATTCTTTCGGTTGTGCCGGGAAAGTGGGGTATCCTATCCAGCCAAACAAGCCAGTGTGACATTGAAAGGAACCATTGAGAGAAAGGAGGAGGTGGCTGAAAAGCCAAAGTTGGTGATCCAAAGGACCCACAAAAATGAAGGGGAAGCAAGTTGTGTGGCCAAACCAAAGTTGGTTATCAGAAGGGCACCCAGTGAAGATGATCAGAACAAGCTTTGTGAGCCCGTTGTCATAAAGAGCGCACCTCAGATTCATATGAAAAATACTAATGCTGTCCCATGGAATTATGACAAGGCATTGGTAACATACAAGGGAAAAAAGGTTGTAGCAGAAACAACACAAGTGGACCGTCTAACTCGTTCTGGACGGTGCTTTACCCCAGAAGAGTTAAGAAAAGCAAAATAGGCCAGAGAAAATCAGGGTCCCATCAAAGAACCTGTCACTAAAAAAGAGGCGGAGGAATTTCTGAAGAAGATGAAAGTTCAAGATTACTCCATTGTGGAGCAGCAGAGGAAGACCCCTGCTCAAATTTCTTTGTTATCCTTGTTGATGCATTCTGAGACACACCGACGTGCTCTATTGAAAATCCTGAATGAGGCTCATGTCTCTGAGAAGATGACCGTTAGCAACCTCGAAGAAGTCGCAAGTCGTATATTTGAGGTAAACAGGATCACTTTCACTGATGAGGAACTACCAATAGAAGGCACTGGTCACAACAAAGCATTACATCTGACTGTCAAGTGTGATAATTCTTATGTCACAAGGGTACTGGTTGACGGTGGGTCCGGTCTGAACATCTGTCCATTGTCTACCCTAAAGAGATTGAAGGTCAAAATGGACAAAATTCGAACCAACACTATGAGTATCCGTGCTTTTGATGGAGAAAAGAGACAGTCAATTGGTGAGATCGAGCTGACACTGACAATTGGGCCTGTGGACTTTGCTATTGATTTCCAAGTCCTCGACATGGACTCGTCTTACAATCTATTGTTGGGAAGGCCCTGGATTCATATGGCGGGCGCAGTACCTTCAACTTTGCACTAGACTGTGAAGTTTGAGTGGAACCGTGAGATGATCATGGTACACGGAGAGGGAGATTTTTCAATCTATAAGGACCCGTCCATTCCAGTTATCGAGGTCACCAATGATAGCCCAACTCTGATGTACCAAGCTTTTGAAGCAGTCAACGTGGAAGAGGTTCCTGAAGGCAAGCCTTTGCCCCAAGCAAGATTGTCAGAAGCGACAGTCATGAAGGCTACAGAAATGTTGAAGCACGGTTTTCAACCAGGGAAAGGTCTCGGCGCAGCATTACAGGGAATGTCGCATCCAATTAGTCCACTTGGAATTCGAGGTACCTGGGGTCTGGGATACAAGCCCACAGCTGCAGACAGAGCAAGAGCTAGGAAGATGAAGAAACAAGAATGGTCCCTTGAGAAGCCTGTCCCTTGCCTCGCTCAGTCTTTCACGAGGTCCAACGGGGGCAAGTCTATTTCTAAAAATGCTGAGGAGACTGAAGAACAGAAGAAGCTCCTGGCTGATCTGAGGCACATCTTTGGCATCAACATGGTGCAAACTGGCGAAGGATCTAGCAATGTAGAAATCCAGAACATTGGCCCTGATGTGAAGCTGAACAACTGGGAATCCATGCCTCTCCCCACTAGGAGGGGCTATTGGTAGCAAGTTTTTGTTATCCTTTCTGTATACTTGGTTATTCTAAGGGTTGTAATCCAAGTATATTTATTTTGCTCGTTATGATGTCAAACCCTTTTATCTTTCAAATTCAATGAAAAGCAAGACATGTTCTTGTCTCCTTATTCTATCTCTTTACTTTCCTGATTTTTGTTCCTTATTTCTTTCTGTAGCTATGTTTCTGATGACATGCATGTTGAAATCACGCCCTGATGTAAACATACAGTTTAACTTGGTCTTAATGAATCAACCAAAAGTTGAGGAAGTACATGTTGGTGGGTGGAATGATCATGAAGTAACAGTTGAGGAGGTAGATGACATGGAAGGGACTGATACCGAAGAAATGTTTGAGAAAAAATATGATGAGGAGGGAGCCGAGAGTCAAATAAACGGGGAATTAGAACAGTTTGAGAACAAGCCTAAGCCCAATCTAGATGATGTTGAACCCCAAAAATTACCCCCGAAAAGGATAAATTCCGGAATATCGACAGGATGGACTAACTCTTTTGGAGTTTTTGGAGTCGCCACCCAATTTAAGGAAAATAGGGAACCAAATTAGCAAATGCGTGCAAAAACTCCATTTTTATAAAAGACGGTCTTTCTTTCAGAGATTCAAAAGGTAAGAGGTTTTATTAATTTCGGAAGAAGGTTTTTAAGGCACTTCCAAAATTTCGTAAAATACGGTTAATCCGACAGGTTTTCAATTATTTACAAGTGCGCTTTTCTTTCAAAAGAATTATTTAAAAATAGTAATAATAATAATAAGAATAATTAATCGAATAAAATCTTATTTGCAAAATATTCTTTTACTTGCATGCATTTGCTAAGACGGCCCCAATTTGCAATAAATTAAATAACGACTTCACAATAAAAGGCAATGAACATAAAGTAAAGCAACATACAAACAATCAAATATTATTGACAAATAAAATATTCTACACATTTATTTGCATAAATATCCCTAAAGAAAGAAAGGCAAAGTTAAAGATAAAACCCGAGAAAATGATCAACTCGCGGGAGCCTTGGATTTTCTAAAATTCCTAAGTCTTATTTTGAATGCTTGAGTCCAGGTCAACGTATATCCACATTTGCAGGTTAGCCAAACGCGTCCCCAAGTTGTTCGTGCCAAAATGTACCTCGCAATAAAAATGGGAATTAAACTGGATTAGTACGATAATAAAGTGTAATAATTAATGAAAATAAAATACTAATAATAAAGTAATAATAATAGTAGAGGGGGTTGTTTTTGCAAAATTTAGGCTCAGATTTGTATGGCGCGTCATGTAGAGGCTCGGGATGTTGGTACGGTTGCAAACACGGAGCCCGGGCCGTGTTGCCATGCCAAGTACCAAACCCACCACTCTATTCGACTTGCTTTGCATTAATTTCATACTTTCATCATCGCCTTTTGCTTTAGGGACACGGAAACGGGACGATTCAAGTGTAGTATCATGTTCAAATCGATCCCGAGGCCTCAATACGTGTATATGTATTTTTTCATTGGCCAATATAGTATCGGTTCAATATCAGTCCATAGGTCTCAAATTGATTATTTCTTAGGGCTAGAAGTGCAGTATCATGTCCAAAATCAGTCTAAATCCAACCAAAACAAGTCATTGCAAAAGTGCAATTCAGCAGCAAACAACAATAATCCAGTCAGGGAACCACAAAAGCCCAGCAAACAAGTCAAACAAACAGGAACAGGAACGATCGCCAGCTAAGATTTCTGATGGGATAAAGGACAAGAACGAGCAAAGTCCAATTTTCAGTCGTCGCCTCAGCAACTACATCGCAACGGAAGTGACAAGAACAGAGGAGCGACAGCCAGCGGGTCTCGGCGGAAAGCTCCGGTGACCTCACCGGCGTCGCTACTACCCTGTATCCCGTCATTTCTCCCATACTTGCCCTGTCAATAATACTTAATAGCAAAATATCAGACCCAAAACGAAATCGAATAAAAGCAGAAATAACTTAATTGGTGTTCCAGCTAAAAGCAAATGATGCCACCGGCTCCACCATCATTGTCGCTGCCGGTGGCGACTGTGTAAAACCACTACTCAGTTTCTCCATATTTCCCCTTTCCTGTTCTTTCCCTGTTTCAGATTGTGTATGTGTGTACTCCCTCCCATGTTCCGATCTTGCTATTTCCGTTTGTGTCCAGATCTGTGAACGCGTGTGTGTTTCTAAAAAAATGGGTGTGTGTGTCTAGATGGAAAGGAGATGATGGTTTTAGTATAATGAAAGGGTGCAAGGAAGATAATGAATGAATTATCGATCTGATTTTTTGTGTTGGGTATGTAAAGGAGAAGAGGGTTTTTTTTAAGTGAGGAAGATGAATGAATAGTGTGGAATGTGAGGGTGGGGGTAAAAAATGAGTGGGGGTGTGAGAGGCTAGGGTTATAGATAAGGATATATATATATGGGTGAGGGGTAGGGTTTTAGAATTGGGCTAGGAAATCGGGGAAATGCCTATTGCATAAATAAACTAAGACTTAAAATGAAGAACGATTGCGGCCTTTTTTCGTTAAAATTACGAACTTAATTTATTCTAAAAATTAGCCTTATTTTAAACATAATTAGACGTTAATTGAAAATTCCGGGACAAAATTGGGTGTCAACAGATGACACGGAAAATATAAATTTGGGAAGCCCTGATGATGTTAGGGAAACCAAGATAAGCATGCACGCTGTACCGAAAGTGAAAAATGACATAGTTCAAGTCTTGCTTGACTATAGAGACGTGTTTGCTTGGTCATATGATGACATGCCCGGTTTGAGCACAGATTTGGTGGTTCACTAGTTGCCGATTAATCCTGGTTTCCCTCCGGTCAAGCAGCTTCAGAGGAAATTCAAGACAGATATGAGCAAGAAAATCCATGAGGAAATCATGAAGCAGCTATCAGCGAAGGAGATACAATCTCTTCAGTATTCCACTTGGTTGGCCAATGTTGTGCCGGTGCCGAAGAAAGATGGGAAGACAAGAATTTGTGTTGACTATCGAGATTTGAACAACGTCAGTCCCAAGGATAATTTTCCTTTGCCTAATATTCACATTCTCATAGATAATTGTGCTAAACACGAGATCCAATCTTTTGTGGATTGCTATGCCTGATATCACCAGATCCTGATGGATGAAGATGACGCAGAGAAGACAGCATTCACCACGCCCTGGGGAACCTTTTGTTACAGGGTCATGCCGTTCGGTTTGAAGAATGCTGGGGCAACGTACATGAGAGCCATGACAACCGTCTTCCATGATATGATACACAAAGAAATTGAGGTGTATGTGGATGACGTGATAATCAAATCAAGAACGGTAGAGGATCATGTTAAGGACCTCAAGAAATTCTTTGAAAGACTCAGAAGGTACAATTTGAAGTTGAACCCGGCCAAATGTGCGTTCGGAGTTCCAGCTGAAAAGTTGTTGGGTTTCATTGTCAGCAGGCGAGGCATTGAATTGGATCCTTCAAAGATCAAGGCTATACAAGAGTTGCCTCCGCCAAAGAACAAGAAAGAAGTTATGAGCTTCCTCGGAAGATTGAACTACATCAGTAGGTTCATCGCTCAACTCACCACCACGTGTGAGCCAATCTTCAAGCTGCTAAAGAAAGATGTTGCAGTTAAGTGGACTGAGGAATGTCAAGCGGCCTTTGACCAAATCAAGAAATACTTGTCAAATCCACCAGTGTTGGTCCCGCCGGAGCCAGGACGACCTTTGTTCCTCTATCTGTCGGTGATGGACAATTCATTTGGTTGCGTACTGGGGCAACATGATGCCACAGGCAAGAAAGAACAGGCGATTTACTACATGAGCAAGAAGTTCACAGATTACGAGGTCAAGTACACTTTGCTGGAAAGAACGTGTTGTGCCCTCACATGGGTAGCACAGAAGCTGAGGCATTATTTGTTGTCATACACTACTTACCTCATATCCCGGATGGATTCGCTAAAGTACATTTTTCAGAAGCCTATGCCAACAGGAAGGCTTGCCAAGTGGCAAATGTTACTCACAGAGTTCGACATAGTTTATGTCACCAGAACTGCAATGAAAGCCCAGGCTTTGGCCGATCATTTGGCCGAAAATCCAGTGGATGATGAGTATGAACCTCTCAAGACATACTTTCCAAATGAAGAGGTAGACACAATTGAGGAGTTGCCTTCTGACGATGATCATTATTGGAAGCTTTATTTTGATGGGGCCTCTAACTCCAAAGGCGATGGTATCGGGGCTGTTCTCATATCCCCGATGGGTCATTATTATCCGGCGGCTGCGCAACTTCGTTTCTGGTGTACCAATAACACGGCAGAATATGAAGCTTGCATCATGGGTCTACGCATGGCGATAGACATGGACATCAAAGAACTACTAGTACTTGGAGATTCTAACCTACTAGTATATCAAATCAAGGGTGAATGGGAAACTCGAGATGTGAAACTCATCATGTATAAGCAGTATCTGGAAGATCTTTGCCAAAGATTTGATTCTATTGAATTTAGACACATCCCAAGAATGCACAATGAGTTGGCTGACGCTTTGGCTACATTAGCATCCATGATTAGTCATCCTGACCAAACTCACATTGATCCTCTCGAGATTCAAGTTCGGGACCAACATGCTTATTGCAACATGGTTGAAGAAGAACTTGATGGCGAGCCATGGTACCTGGACATCAAAAACTACATCAAGAATGGAGAGTATCCAGCGTTGGCAGAGAGCAATTAGAAAAGAACCCTCCACCGTCTTGCCAATGGTTTCTTTCTAAGTGGAGAGGTGTTGTACAAGAGAACCCCAGATCTGGGACTGCTGAGATGTGTGGACGTACAAGAAGCCTCAAGAATTCTCAACGAGGTGCATTCTGGAATCTGTAGGCCACACATGAATGGCTATGTGCTAGCCAAGAAGATCTTAAGAGCAGGTTATTTCTGGCTCACCATGGAGCGAGATTGCATAGGGTTCGTGCGGAAATGCCACCAATGTCAAGTGCACGGCGATCTGATACATTCACCTCCCTTAGAGCTCCACACAATGTCTGCTCCTTGGCCTTTCGCAGCATGGGGAATGGATGTCATTGGCCCGATAGAACCAAAGGCATCGAATGGGCATAGATTCATTTTGGTCGCTATTGACTATTTTACTAAGTGGGTGGAAGCAGCGACATTCAAGTCGGTAACCAAGGAAGCTGTGGTCGACTTTGTTCATTCGAACATCATTTGTCGATTCGGTATTCCCAATACCATCATCACTGATAATGGGGCGAATTTGAACAGTCATTTGATGAGAGAGGTATGTGAAAGGTTCAAAATTGTGCATAGAAATTCCACACCATACCGGCCAAAAGCAAATGGCGCGGTCGAAGCTGCAAACAAAAACATCAAGAAGATCCTTCGAAAAATGGTGGAAGGATCTCGAGATTGGCATGAGAAGTTGCCATTTGCTCTTCTGGGTTATCGCACAACTGTGAGCACCTCAATAGGCACGACTCCATATGAACTGGTGTATGGGACCGAAGCGGTCATTCCGGCAGAAGTCGAAATACCATCCTTGAGAATCATTGTTGAAGCTGAGATCGAGGACACTGAATTGGTCAAATCCCGCTTGGAACAATTGGCTTTGATTGACGAGAAAAGGCTAAATGATGTATGTTATGGTCAACTATATCAGAAGAGAATGGCCAAAGCATACAGTAAGAAAGTGCGCCAACGCAAGTTCAATGAAGGTCAGTTAGTCTTGAAGCGCATTTTTCCACATCAGGAAGAAGCAAAGGGCAAGTTTACTCCAAATTGGCAAGGACCATATGTGGTGAAGAAGGTGTTGCCCAATGGTGCTCTATTCTTGACAGACATCGAAGGCACGATGGCTGAAATGATTGTTAATGCTGATGCAGTGAAGAGGTACTACATTTGATGTTCTTAGATTGGGATAGCAAAAGTCTTTGTTTCCCTTATCCAGATAATGTATCCCTTTTGTTAGCCTTTGGCTTTGTATTGCTTTTGTGAAACCTTATCGGAAATCCTGTAATTGTAATTGTAATGAAATGAAATGAATGAAAGAAAGTTTAAAAACAACAAATTTTGGCATTAAGTTGCCAGAGCTACGGCTGACCTGATTCCTCTCAAAAGGATACGTAGGCAACCATTCTGGTGCGGTCAAAATAAGGAAAAGTTCCATTTTTCCCTATCTCATATCGACGCAAAATTTGCCTCTAAGTTTGCGGCCAAATTCAAAGAAAATCCAAATCCGCAGTTTCTGCTAAACTGGGGCAGAAGTTTATTTTTATTTTATTTCGTCAATAAAATAAAAACAAACTTCTATTATTCATACCATCTTTTCACATGATCATGAGACATTTGGCATTTCAGTCTCGAAATCAGGAAGAGGATCTGTAAAAGAAAAAAAAAGAAAAAAAAAAGAAGAAAAGAAAATGAAGTCTTGCCGGTGAAAACCTGAAAAGGCGCCGCATGACAAACAGTGAGATAAAAGAACAAAGAGAGAGGTTAGTTGGTGAAAACCCCGAAAGGGGCACCACTAACCGAATGAGGGTCTTCATAAATGACATCAAGATGGGTTTGGAAAGTAGTCATGACCGAGGAAGAACTGTTGTGAATGATCAGGGTTTGAGAACAAGAAGCATGTCATGTTTATTAAGGTCATCGCTTCCACCTCCAGATAAGTTTCTTTTTACATCTCCAAAGGGACATCATTTCATTCGGAGTCCTTTTGTCCGGAATCTTTCCCATTTTTTCACTTTTCAATCAAAATAACATCAAAACGAGCAAAAGAAAGTTTTGCAAAAATTGTTTACCTATTTTGCAGTTGTAGCAGAGCATGGTCAGGACCCCCTGGACAATGGAATCCAAATCAACTCTCGATCGCAAAATTGACGCTTTGAGAATTTACACCATGAAAGAGATCATCAAACGATAGGCAGATTTTGAGACCATCAAATCTCGCCTAAGCACCAATTTCAAGAGTGGCAATGTCAGTTTTCAAGTCAGAAGTAAGCATTCATAAGGGAGTAGTCTTAAGAAGTCGAGGCACCCACCTGGAGAATGAGGGAGTAATTTTAAGAAGTCGAGGCACCCACCTGGAGAATGAGGGAGTAATTTTAAGAAGTTGAGGCACCCACCTAGAGAATGAGGGAGTAATTTAAAGAAGTCGAGGCACCCACCTGAAGAATGAGGGAGTAATTTTAAAAAGTCGAAGCACCCACCTGGAGAATGAGGGAGTAATTTAAAGAAGTCGAGGCACCCACCTGGAGAATGAGGGAGTAATTTAAAAAAAGTCGAGGCACCCACCTGGAAGATGAGGGAGTAGTTGTAAAAAAGTCGAGGCACCCACCTGGAGAACGAGGGAGTAATTTAAAGAAGTCGAGGCACCCACCTGGAAAATGAGGGAGTAGTTTTAAAGAAGTCGAGGCACCCACCTAAAGAACGAGGGAATATAACTTTTAAGTCAAGGCGCCCACCTGAAGAACGAGGGAATCAATTTAAGTGAAAGGAGGAAGACCCACCTGAATCATGATCGGTGGTTTACTTCCCTTCAAGAGCAAGACCTACCCAAGCCAAGAGCGGTGGTTCATTTTTCAAAATTGAGGGGAGCAAGAATCAAGAGGCTCAACTCTGAAAACATGAAGGCCTAGTATAGAAATTGCAATTTTATATTTCCAATGTTGTATTTTCATTTTTCCTTTGTAGAGCAGTGACCACCAGCCAGCTAGCCAGCAACCAGCGACAGTGAACAGCAACAACTCTAGTGTGTCAAAGGTGTCTTGTATCAGTCCGGGTAAGTCTAGAAGCGTCCAGTCAGTCCCAGTTAGTTCTGAAAGTGTCTAGAGTTAGTCTGTGTATGTCTAGAGAGTGCTTAGTGTTAGTCTAGAAGAGTCCAGTGTCTGTCTAAATGCGGTAGTCCCAGCTATCGCACTTGAGGAACTACACTGACCTGATTCCTTAGTCCGGGGATATGTAGGTAGCCTTTTTGTTGGTTAGAACCAAACTGGCAAGGTACGGTCACAATTTTGCAAGCATGCTCTCGGCTAGAACCGAAACGCCAAAATTAGTTGTCGATTACGTCTTTGTCCGAAAACTCTTCATGTTCTCGAACAAAGAGGGGCAGCTGTAATCACCTAATTCTGGCATGACAATTCAAAAATAGCTTGAAATAGCTCAAAATAGTCGAGCTAACTTTCTAGGATTTTCACCGAATTTCAGTCTTTTATTTAGCTAAAATTTGTCGTTTAAATGATAACAATAATAAAAATTAATAAAAGTACTTGTTATGTGTTTAATTATGATTTTATATTTTAATTATAGTAATGTTACAATTTGTGTAGCTTTAATTTTAGTTTATGGTTCATGCTTTAATTTGTTTGGAACTCTAATGGCCATTTTGCGAATGAAAACCAAGCAATCAGCTTAGTCGTGCAACCCAATCCCCCATTGCAACCCGGCCCACTTTCATGGTATATAACCATTTTCTTTGCCATTTTTGGCATTTAACACAACACTCATTAAAATGGGAAACCCTTGCCATTTTTTCATAGACTCCACCGGAAATCGCCTCCACCTCCAGCCGCCACTGATCCGCCGTCCGTCCGCCATCCTCCGGCCACCGAAAAATTCCCAAAACACAACTACGGACTCGTCTCGACCTCCTCATCCCATTTTCGCGACTATTTTTTCCAAAATCCAAGTCGCTTGGTGTAGATCGAGCTTTAGAAAATCTATCAACAATTTTCCCAGCGATTCTTTCGAGTTTTCCGGTGAGTTTTACATCTAAAGCCTCATTTCTTTCCTCCTCTTTCACACCTACTGCTCCATTTTCCTAAAACAAAGATCATTTCTCGCTTCATGTTTCCCATTAGCCGATTGGTTTAGGACTCCCTTGGTTGATTTCTCGCCCTTTTCCTCCGTTCTCTTCTCGTTCTAGTCGAGTCGACCCCGAATGAGGTCGATTCGATTAGAACAAGACGAGTGGGAGGTTCAGTTTGTTATTGGTTTTGTTTGAACTGTTTGGTGTATACGTGGTGACGTTTGTGATGGTTTTTGGTTCCTGGGGCTGTTATAGTGTCAATGGGGGCTGTGCAATGAAACTGTGATGGGGATTTTAGTTTTGGTTCAGTTTGTTAATGATTGGCTTTTAGCTTGGGTTTTACAATGGTATTGGTGATGTTTCAGCGCGTGTCCTGTGTGTGTGATAGGCAGGGCTGTGTATGCTTGGAGTCGAGTCGATGCAGCTTAGCTCGGGTGTCGATTTTGGCATTTTAGTAATAGCGGAGCACTTGTAGCTTAGCGATGGTGTTGGCCTGCTTAACGGGTTAGACAAAGTCTGTTTCTTGTTCTCTTTTCTGTTTATTTAGATAGTCAAAGGAAATTAAGTTAGTATACTGTTAGTATTAACTTGTGATATTTGTATTTTCAACTTGCGTTTGGCATAATGAAATGGTGTGTCTGTTTGAATTAGTATTAATGTATGTATCGGTTAATTCACACTTATTCAATGTCAAAACATGAATCAATGATCATGTTTTGTTTGTGTCCTTTAACTTGTCAAACATGAGTCTGTTTGATGCCTTTTCCTTAGCCAATACCATTATTGTTAGTGTATGCTTATAGATATCGGATAAAGGAAGAGGTCTATTTCTGTTAAAGCAGTTTAGTTGTCCAATCCCTTTCAGTATTTTCTTACAGGTTTTCAGTTTAAAAAAAAAAAGTTTTCTCTTTCTTTGTTCTAGCTTGGTTATGTGCAGTATCTGTATGTGCAAGAATTGTGTGTGTGAGTTTTTTTTTGTGCAGCTAAGGTATGTGAGGGGTTGAGATGCAATTAGCTTTGCAGGATGCAGTTAGTTGAGAGAGTTTGCATATGTTCAGCTGTTGTTTGGTTAATGAAGGTGATTAGGATAGAGGTCCAGATGTAGCAGGTCATAAAAGTGAGTCAAAAAGGGGTCAAATGGATGTACATATCAGCTGTAAAGTTGAATTTTCCATAGGATTCCTACATTTGCTGAAAAGCAAAAGTGTGCACATGTGACTTTTGTCCATTTCACTTTTGCATTAAATTGTATGGCATGCTTGGTTTGTCTTTTAGGGAGGTCATTTAATGTTTTAGGGGATTGAAAAAGAGAAAGAGCTGATTCTCTTCTCCTATATAAGAAGTTCATTTACTCCTTCACAAAGGGGGAGAACTACAAAAAGCAAATCTGAAAAAAAGAGAGAACATATGAGAAAATACTCTCTCATTCTCTCTTAAAAAAGAATTTTCCAGATCTGAAAATACTTGCAAGTTTGAGAACAAAAATTGAGAGTTAGCAGAGAAAGAAGTAAAAAGGGTAGATAGAGAAATAAGAAAAAAAATTGAAGGTTAGAGATTATGGTTTAAGTTTGAGCTTCTTAAAGGGCTCTAAATGGTGCTGTGGTCTGTCATCGTTGCTGGTTGGACTTGTGGTCAACAGTTTGTTTGTTTGGGACCCTTTTGCTCACAAGGTAAATTATTTTGACATTTCTTTATGTACCATGTACGATTTTTCTTTTAGCCTATTTTTAGATCATGAATGGATGAAATAGGAAGCTTAAGGCCATTATTATCTTGTTTATGTACTCTTCCCGTATGTATGCTCTGTTCAAGTTTTTTTCCCCTGTTTTCATAGCATCAAACATATTAATCCAAATTAAAAACTGCGGCTTTGTTTAGTTTTCCCTTCTTTTAAGTTTCTGCGTTTTTTTTAAGAAAAAGCTAGGTTGGAACAAAATGTCCAGTGACTTGAACAATCAAGAAATTGAGTATGCAAAACCATTGAAATAATTTAAATTGTTAAATTTAAGCTCACTCAACAAATAGGCAGAGTTTAAGTAACAGAGTTGTTATTGTAGACTAGTTAAATAGATTGGTTTAGAAGTGAAAGTGATCAGATGAGTAAGCGAACGTTTTCATTCTATGCTAACACTTGAGAATGTAACTTTGTCAAGGCGCACTATAAACCAACGGATGTGAATAGGGGAAGCAGTAGATACAAGTATAAAATGTTACATATAGCAATGAATTAGGTCAAAGCTTGATAAAACAAAGCGCAATAACAATGTACGAGGTCGATTAGGCAAATTAATAGGAGTAAATTCGATTATGCAATTATAAGTATGATTTGTGATCTACTTATTAGGTAAAAACAAAATATGTATAAATTTGTTCCAAGTATACCTTGTGGGTTACTTGACACAATTTTTATTTCAAACAAATCAAAGAGTAACAAATAATAATTTGGCAATTAAACAAACAAACAATAATTCACAAACCTGGAGAGCATCAATAAAGCAACTGTACTTGGTACAGGACTCGAGGGTGCCTAACACCTTCCCGAGAGTCAACCGAGATCCTTACCCGGAACTCTGACGCAGACCACTAAAACGAGTCAAGGGTGTTTTAGGTACACCACTTTGGTGACTTGGCACACCTTGAACTTGTCAAGTGGCGACTCCGTAAATCTCAATCATTAATGTACCTTTAAACACCTAAGTCACAACCTTTTATTTATTATTTTTAGTAAATTTTAGGGTCGTGACAATATTCACTCCATTGAGTAATTTTCTTTTGAGTTGGGATTAATGATGAAGCTTGACATATTATTATAATAGAATTTTTGATATTTTATTATTCTTGAGTGAGAGTATTTCTTGTCAAGTTCTTACATCAAAGTATTAGATATATATATTACTCAACTTTATCACGTGTATATATTTATGTTATAATATTTCTTGCTAATTTTTGTTATCGAGAGAAACAAAAATTAAATGGAAATAGTGATAACTAAATATATTATCATGCTAATTTGAGGTAATTATATTTAATCACTTAAAATTCTTTATCTTGATTTTAAGTTTTTCATTCGAAAGAAGAAAATCATTTAGCCAAGGTATGGGATTTGACGAAAGCTAATCGAAAGAGGTTTTTGTTCATATGATGTACTCATTCAAGATAAGTATTTTCTATTTTAA
Source organism: Petunia x hybrida (assembly GCA_037355625.1). Lineage (NCBI taxonomy): Eukaryota > Viridiplantae > Streptophyta > Magnoliopsida > Solanales > Solanaceae > Petunia > Petunia x hybrida. Next base: position 45,935 of record JBBBVM010000855.1, read on the forward strand.
TACTACAAGTTTATTATTTAATTATGCTAATCGAAAGAGGCATAATTGAATGAGAAAACTATAGTAGAAATATTAATTTTCTATCTCTTAGGAGTTTGATATGTATAATAGAAAATGAGGTATTTAAATTATAATTTTATATCAAGTGAATTCATGAAACCCCAACTCTTTTCAACAAAAATCAAAAATAAATTTTATATTTTTTCAAGTAGATATAATTTCAACTCTTTTCACCCAAAAATTGACTCTCTTAAATAGTAGGATAGATAATACAAATTTGTAGCATAGATTCTCCAATCTCTGTGGGACGATATCTTAAACTATACTATAATTTGACAGGGAACGAGCAGAAATTCATATATGCCCAGAGCTCGTCAAAGCTGACTTGCAAAAATAGCCCCTGTTTTGAAAAAAAAACGATTAAGCCCCCATTATTCAGACCTTTAAAACCTGTTTTAAACTCAAACGAACACTAGTTTCCGACTTTGTTTACTTAATGCTTTTACTTTTCAGCTATGTAACATGCACACCAAGATGAGTGTTCAAAAAAATGCCCCTGGATAGCCAATATTGTAATGGTAGCATTGTCGTATTCTTTTATACACGTTTTAGGGCCATAAGCTTACCATTCCCTTCCCTGTTTAAGAATGTATATAGATACAGGCAGGGATACCTAACGAATACAGTGTAAGGGTCTAAAAGGGGAAGAAACAAGGTGAAAAGAGAGAAAGAGGTGCCCTGGATACACCCACATGAACTAACGAAGTTCTTATTTTCATTATTCCCAAAAAGGGCTGCCTTCCCTCCATAAATGTTACTAGTTGTAAGGCCTTGATTAGGCCAAGTATGGAATTTTAAGCACCTGCATAAAAGTGACCTGGTATAGCCCAAAAGACTATCCAAAATAAGTTGCATAAAGGGTAAGGGAATAGCCATGAAAGGCTCCAGCAAACATGGGTAACAACATATATACAAAGAGTTTTGACCATGCACGTTTAAGGCCATATACAGCTTACATTGGCTATACCTTTATGAAAAGAGTAGCAGGCGATCAAGTATCTTTTGTGACTTCAAACTGAGAACAAAAGAACCAAAGGTTCTACCTATCGCAAACAAAAGAAAACATGGAAAGAGCCTTTTTCTATTCTGTGAGAAGAGAGGAGTACTATTGGTTATTTTCAGTGTGTAAGTCCTAAGGGGGCTTGGGGACTGGTTTATATAGTTGTAAAACTTGGGTTGTTGAAATTTGAAATCCCTTTCAGTAAAGGAAAAGAAATCACTTACAAAAATAATTATACGGGAAGAAATAAATTGATTTTCAATCTCCCTCTATTCACAGGATGTCAATATGCAATTTTCTAAAAATAACTTGAAGCCACCTATCTAAATTTCAAAAATGATGCTCCTCTATCCATTTTCTTTAATAAAAGTCCTTTATATACTCATGTTCACACCTAACTATCCATAGAAAATAAAATAGAGTAGAATATTGCTCCATCAGTTTTAATTTTTGAGAAAAGAAAAAGAAAAAGAACAGATGATAATAATAATAATAATAATTACAATATCCAAATTCCAAGACTTAAGCATAGAAAAGATTCAAGATGATCATAGAGGAATTTGTCTAGTCCTTATTTTAAGAGAGTATTGTGATGCCTTTTTCAAACTTGAAATTCAAATACTTCCTTTGATTTACAGAATAAGTCCAGGTTAAGACAAGCAACATGCAAAGATAGCAAAACATGATTTACAGTAATTTTGTCTCGATCAAATTCCATTAATAACTATCCAAAAATCAACTAGTATCTCTACATATCTTCAAAATATGCAGTCACATATTGTATAAAAGATTTCACTTAGTTAAAATAACCAAGAGAAAGCATGGGCAGTGCAAGCATGTTCTTAAGAATAGGAGTTTAGCTTGAAATAAATGGCGCTTTAAAGTACGGATCATATGCATACATATTCGGCAACAAAGATTAGATCAAACTTAATCTACTCATGTCAAACCCCATAACTAACACAAAGCATGAAACTTTTACCTAGCAAACCAAACAAATACAATTTCATATGATTAGGCTTGCTAACAGAACAATAAGCTTGTAATTTGAACATATATTCACAAATATCACATAGTTCATAAATGGATATTGAGATAAATCAGAACCAGTACATAGATCAATAAATACACATACGCCGCATGCAATATACACAGAATGGGGGAAGTTATGCCAGAAATTGGGACCCACGCCAAACGGAGAAGACCCTCTCTGACTGAAATTCTTAGCCAGAAAATGGAATACCGGCAGCATTTGTTTGCTCTCACCTGCAACTGAAATCGAGAAAGTAAAAGGGGCGGGGTAGCAGCGATGCCACTAGAAAGAAGATCGGCGTTGCTCCTCTGTTTTGATTGGTTATTTTTCCATTCGTTCGTGTTTACACTGCTCGTTTTGCCGGAGAACGGGACTGTTTGGTTCCTCATTGTCTCATCGGAATAATTTATTAGGTGGAAACTCCAAGTCTTGCCCGTGAGTTACAATAAGTCGAATCCTATTTCGAACTCTAATCGGTTTGAGAAAAAGGGGTGTCGACAAGATGGCGACTCCGGTAGGGAATATCAAGGTTCTAACTTCTAACCATAACAGACTTTTAATCGGGATTCTTTACATTTATTTTCTATTTCCTATTATTTCTTAAGACTAATATTTCTTCCCTTTCCTTTTGCGGGTTTGAAACCAAGCAAAACACATCAATCTTTCCTAAGGATTTGTCACTTTTGGATTCAAAGACAAAAGTTTAAGCGAGTTAAAGACTCAATAACATTCCTTGGGCATGTTGTATCCAAGGATGGAATAATAGTAGATCCCAAAAAGACAGAAGCAGTGCAGAAATGGCCGAGACCCACCACTCCTACAGAGATTCACAGTTTTCTGGGTTTGGCAGGTTACTACAGGCGTTTTGTGTAGGACTTCTCCAGAATAGCAGCACCACTGACCAAGCTAACATAGATAAATGCAAAGTTTCAGTGGACAGATGCATGTGAGTAGAGTTTCCAGAAGCTCAAGACATATTTGACCACCGCACTAGTTCTAGCCTTACCATCTGGTTCTGGAGGATTCATGGTATTTTGTGATGCTTCAAGGGTGGTATTAGGGTGTGTTCTCATGCAAAATGGTTGTGTGATAGCTTATGCTTCGAGACAGTTGGAGAAGAATGAACAGAACTATCCCATTCATTATCTGGAGATGGTTGAAGTGGTATTTGCCTTGAAAATTTAGATGCACTACTTATATGGAGCAACATGTTAAATTTATACAGACCACAATAGCCTAAAATATATTTTTATGCAGAGAGACCTGAACGTTCGGCAACGTCGATGGATGGAACTACTCAAGGACTATGATTGTACTATCATGTATCATCCGGGAAAGGCCAATGTTGTGGGTGATGCATTGAGTAGAAAATACATGGATAATTTGGCACATATAGCTCCTGTAAAGAGACAGTTGGCCAAGGATATCCACATGCTCGAAGGTACCGGTATCAGGTTCAGTGTGACTAATTCAGGGGAATTATTGGCTTATGTTCCAGCCAAGTCCTCATTGGTAGAACGTGTTAAAGCCACTCAGTACGAGAATGAGCATATGTGCAAATATTGAGATGAGGTCCTAGCTGGTAAAAGAAAAAATATGACTGTTGATGGTAATGGGGTTCTCCGACTTAGTAACCAGATATGTCTACCAGAAATTGATGGGCTAAGACAAATTACTCTTGAGGAAGCTCACCATGCTAGATACATTATACATCTTGGATCCACTAAGATGTTGATGCAATACGAACCAGGCTTACCTGTTCGATTCATCAAGACAGTCCACCGAGGAGTCACATGACGCCCACGATCAAATAGTGTGGCTGGAATGGAATATACCGAAGACTACCTCACCGAGCAACAATGATTGAAATCCACCGAGCAGACAACAAGTGACCGTTGCTAACTTCGGAAGCTGTGAGACCGAGCACGACTTATGAAAGCTCAACGATCAAGCTCGAAGCCCGAGGCTGAAAAGCAACCGAACCAAAGAAGAATGACGCCGAGCAGTGAATCGATCGAAGGGCTACAAATGTGCCCGAGGCAGGAGAGCGTCCAATTCTAATTGTGACAGAGGCAAGCAAGCGTCCGACTCAAATGTGTTCGAGCTGAGCTGCCAAACACATAAAACTGCTTCAACCCTACGTGGCTTTATCTTATTGGTCACCTGTGACTATTTTACTATTTTTTCCTTTTTATTATCTATATAAACTCCTAGCATAGCTCATTAGATAGTAAGTTGATTGATGATATTGTGAGAATAGAAATAGGATTTGGCCGAGCCAATCTTGTTGAAGCCCGAGGCTTCGTGTATGCCTTCTTTGCCTTGGAACCAAATGGATTTCATCCCTAGTATGAATCCTTGTTAGGTTCAAGTTTCCTTTTCTCCCTTGGATAATCAATCATGTTTTGATTCGGATTATCCATTCTTTCTTTTATTTCTGTTCTCCCCCATCCCTTTATTTCTTGTTATCTTGGTTGCTTTACTGTTTCCGCTTCTTATCTTGTTGTTTCCGAGTCGTTTTCGATTGCTTTCTTATCTTCGGATTTAGCTTGCATCAGATGTACCATGACCTGAAGCAATTGTATTGGTGGGAAGGTATGAAGGAAAATATTGCTAACTTTGTTACTAGTTATTTGACTTATCAACAGGTTAAGTCTGAGCACCAGCGACCCACATGACTACTACAACAGCTGGAGATTCCGGAGTAGAAATGGGAAAAAGTTACCAGAGATTTTGTGACTAGGCTACCTCACACACTTAAAGGTTATGATTTTGTGTGGATAATTGTGGATCAGCTTACAAAGTCAACACACTTTTTGCCGATTAAAACTATATACAGTAGTGCAAGATATACATAGTTATACATGAATGAAATTGCCCGACTCCAAGGGGTTTCAGTGTCCATTATTTCTAACATAGGATCACAGTTCACCTCCCACTTTTAGAGGTCTTTCCCAAGAGAATTGGGTACTCGAGTAGATCTTAGTACTGCATTTTCTCCTCAGACAGACGGGCAGTCTGAACGTACTATAAAGATATTAGAGGACATGTTGAGAGCTTGCCTTCTTGATTTTGGAGGTAGGTGAGATACTTACTTATCTTTAGATAAGTTTGCTTATAACAAAAGATATCAGGCAAGCATTTAGATGGCTCTGTACGAGTCTTTATATGATATTCATTTTCGTTCTCCAATTGGATAGTTTGAAGCCGGTAAAGTTAAGGTATTAGGACCAAAATTGATACATGAAGCTATTGATAAGGTCCAATTGATTAGGCAGAGATTGCTCACAGATCAAAGTAGACAAAAGTCTTATGCAGATAAGAGGAATATAAAGTTGGAGTTTGCAGTTGGGACCATGTGTTTCTTACGAGTCTACCCGATGAAAGGCGTGAGACGATTCGGAAAAATAGAAAAGTTGAGCCCGAAGTTTATAGGACCGTATGAGATACTTGATCGAGTCGAATCTGTTGCTTACAATTTGACTCTTCCTCGTGAGTTATCTTTTATTTATCATGTATTTCACGTATCTATGCTACGAAAATATGTACCTGACGTTTCTCATGTGCTTGAGGCATCGACTATACAGATAAATGAGAAATTATCCTATGAAGAGGAACCAATAGCCATTATTGAGAGTCAAGGAAGGAAGTTGCGGGGAAAAGATATTGTGTTTGTGAAAGTCCTATTGAGAAACCATACCGTAGAGGAAGCTACTTGGAAAATGGAAGATGGTATGTGATCCAAGTATCCTCATTTAATTCAGTCTAAAGGTATGTTCTTTGTTTAAATTCGGAGACCGAATTTCTTACGGAGGAGAGAATATAACACCCTATATAAATAAGGGCAATTGAGTCATTGGTTAAATCAATAAATAAATTTTTTTTTAAAAAGTGCCAAAGCCACAAAAGACTCTGGCAGAGTCTAAACAAAAGGGGAATAGAGGAAGGCAAAGAAAGAAACTAAAACAAAAACATCATCACAAATACAAAGAAAAGAAAGTACAAAGAAGCTAGAGAGGAAGAAGGATCCAAGGTAATATCTTCTTACTTTTACCGCCAAAAAAAAAACATATTATTTACACATGAGAATTTTATTGTGCTTGAGTTTAAATACAAAATCAGGAACTTTAAGATTCCAGTAAACATGGACAGAGGAAGGAATTCTTTTGGGTGGAAGTCTACCTAATGCTTTTGAAAGTAACAAGAGTACTAGTAAAGAATATTATAAGCAACAAGGTTTCAGGCTGGGCTTTGTTATAGTTTTGGGCAACATAATGAACTACTGTTATGAAAACTTGTTATCAAAAGACCATAACTTGGTACATGAACTCTTAGCAATGAGAATTGATTTAAATTGACAAAAGAGTCAATTATGAAAATTGAAGTTTGGGTACACAAAATTAATTATGAATTTGTCTAAACAAGAAAACTAACACGAGACTGATATGATATGATTATAGATTGATCGAAGAAGTGTTGGATTGCTTGCAGAAGATAAGCTTATGCTACTAAATTACCTCGACTCATTTGTCCCGTCTCACAACTAAATTATCTCAAAGTCTTGGCATGTCAACACTTATCAAGCTGGAGGCAATTTAATTAAAAACCATGAATAACGGGAGCAAATCCTCGAAACCAGTCAAATTTGAGGAGTATTTTTTTGGCATTCCGTAGTCACATTGCTTTGTTCTTTCCACTTTCCTAGCTTCTTCTTCTTCTTTTTTTTTTTTTTTCAGTTTCCCAGCTCATATGTGATATATGTAGATTTAAAACCCAGTTTTACTTATTTTATTATTTGGAGTTATTCTTTATTTAGATGTTAGTTAAAAAGGTAGTGTTACATGTCGAGATTAGGTTAGACATATTATCAAGTATTGATTATTATTTTGTGTTTTTTAGTTCTTCTCGTGACAGAACAAATATTTGTATTACGGTTCATAAACACTTTTTTTTTCACCAAATACCTTAAATATATTTTAAAAAAGGGCTTTTGAAAACTATTTCAATTGTAATGGCCATATGGTGTTGAAAATTAAGGCAATATATAGGCGTTACAAATAATTTAATATGTCCGAAATCATAGAATATTCAAATATTTTTCTTTGGTTAACTGAGCAATCTTTTAATTTTTCATGAAGAACTAGATTTATTAAATTTTTTAAACAAGTTTTTCTTGGTGTTCGTCTATAATAAGACTCACATAAAATTAGGCATACACTAGTATAAACAGAGTGGACTCCTGAATTTATCAATGCATATCTAAATAATACCAAAATATATATTTCTCACTTGAATATTTATTTCTACAATGCAAACTGATTCAATGTGGATTTGTTTTAAAAAATAAACCATAAAAAGTATAGGGAAGCTGAAAAAACGTAAATGTTAAGTTACATACTTTTTCTTCAACTTGAAAAGGGTGAACGTATATAATGTAATTTCCTAATATTTATAGTACCTTCACTTGCAATTTCTTTTTTCATAATTATTTCAGTTAAAATTTTAGAATGCTGTGATGCATACACTTTGTTCATGAAATTTATATAAAATTAGACATATATCACCACAATTATTAACATTAACACAACCATCTCGATGAGTAAATATTTAATAAATATCAAAAATATATGTTTCAATATGTGACTTTGAGTAATGAAGTTATATGCTCATAATTCACAAAAATGCTCAAAATGCCATTTCAAATTTAGGATCATAACTAGGAATTATTTTACGGACTTCATAACAATTTGATTTATCGGATATCAAGTAACTTGTGTCTTGTATCTGCTTATTCCTTGTCAAACTTGCTTCATTACAAACAACTTCTTGACATATCTAATATTACGTGATTATTATCTATTATTTTAAAAGAGTTGTGATTAACAAGAGCGCGTCACAAATGATTATTCAAAGAATCATTACTCTCCTCAATTGAGCTCGGGCTTGGGCTTAGCATGGGCCAAAACCTGTCTAGTTCCTTAATAAGATGCGAGAATTTTCATATCATTTTTGCTTTATAGGATGTGAAATAAAACTATGATGTATTAGCAACATATAACAGAAGCATTTGAAAGAAATAATCCTCCAATAAGTAAAACAAAATTTTAGTTACCAATATAATGTTTGCACAATTAGAGGCTGTTTTGTTTGAGGCAATGTAATAAAATGGAACAACTTATGATTTTAGAATAAATGTAATATTGGGGTTAAATTTGAGATAACTTATCCCATCTCTATATTGGATAAGATAATCTTATAATTGTGAAATAATCTTTATCTCAATTTATTTTATATTGATAACAAAATTACAAAATAAATTTAATCTCAAATTATACTAATTTCAATCCCAATATGTATTCGTGTGGTTGTACCAACTGTAGTGACAGTAAAACCTTAATAAGAATCAACATTGAAGTTGAAAGCACCAAAGTCAACTAATCTTAAACAACAATAAACATAAACCACCAATTATTCTCGTGTTTATAAATTCTAAATTCTAAAAACAATCAGATCAATCCATAGTATTCTTAATTATCCAAAAAAAAAATATCTGAATCCTCCCTTATCTCTCCTACAATTCATAAAAAATCCACAATCAAATTCATCATAATCAAAACAATTATTGTTTGTGGATTTTGTAAATAAAATTATGGGTTCAGAATCAGAAGAGTGCATATTAGGGGTAGATGGGGGTACCACCTCTACTGTGTGTGTTTGTATGCCACTTCTTCATAATAATAACAGCTTCCCTGATCCTCTTCCTATTTTGGGCCGGGCCCTTGCTGGTTCTTCCAATTTTAATAGCGTTGGAGGTATACAATTTTATTTATATCTATTTTGTTGTGTTTTGTTGAACCCATTACTGTTTTATGTTATGTTGTATGACTGGACGCGGAGTTTAAATGAAATAAATAAAGACTTTTGAAAGCATCCCGTGTCTACAGGTGTGATTGCGATGTATGCAGCGAACCCTCATGCAAGATATAAATCATTTCATTAAGCGTGACATGAATAGTTTATTAAACTAATTTTTTTTAAACATAGAAATGTATCATTTTTTTTGGGACTTACAAAGGGAGTAAGTAGTAGAATGAAAGGGGCCCAATGGAGCAGAATTGATGTAGATGATTTATGATTCATATAACCATAATTCGTATATAGTTTTTATCTTTAATTTTCTGGGAGTTTTGGAGAACTCTCGTGTTAAGGAACCCCATATTTATGTTATGGTGTTTGATAGAAAGAAACAAAGACTTTTGAAACTTGGTGTCTAGAGCGTGCTATAGATGTTTTTGTTGCTATTTATCATCTTATTGAGGGTAAAATGAGAAGTTCGAAGTTAAACTATTTCTAAATATAGAAACATATCATTCTTTTTGGAACATACGGAGGGAGTAAGTAGTAGAATGAAACAGGCGCAATTGGAGCAAGAATTGTTGTTTTGTACATTGGTTGTGCTGTTTAGTGTGTTTGAATTGTATGAATGGATTTCTTATATGCTTTAAAGAGAAAAAGGGGAAAGCTTTTTGGTTTATGTTGGTTGCGGGTTTTCATATGGGAGTAGTATCTTTTGGGGTGGTTCGTTAGTTATTGGAAAAGAAAGCTTTTTATGAAGACCATTTTGGGCAATGGTATCCATTTTGAATTGAGAGTCCAACTACTCCTTTTGCTTTTCATGGGTGGGTAGAACGTAAAGAAGTAGCTTGTACTAATCAACCAACTATGCCTCTAGTCGATATTTCTCGAGTTCAACTATATGAATGTTATCCATTTCCTTATTCAGAGTGGTACTCACGTGGGTGGATGTTCCAATAAATTAAGTATTCAGAGATTCATCTAAACATAGTTAGATTAGCTTTATGCTAGTTGTCAAATTAGGCAACTGTCCTACTTTATCAGGGCTTGGGACTGGCTGAGCTGTGTAAACCTCACATAGCAAAGTTAAGCAGCTCAATTAATCAGCACTTAGATATGTATTTCAATGATATTTGTACTTGAGTGTATGCCTATAAGGTTTTAAATTATTGTCTTGCGTGTTGAACATGCTTTATGGGAGTTATTGTAAGCATGAATGTTCATCATCCCAACTCAATCCACATTGAATATAATTGCAATGAGCAGAATAATATTGTGTAGTCCTTTGGATTCCAACTGTTCAATTGTTGAAGTTAGCTAAGTTAATGGCTAGAAGTGTTTTACTTACGGTTTTAAGTAATGTCATGAGACATGAGTTTTCTTGATTCCTATAGATATTTGTTTCTTAGTCATTTAAAATTTTGGTCTATGTTTACAGAAGATGTAGCTAGAGAAACACTGGAAAAGGTTATGGCAGATGCCTTGTTTGATGCTGGTCTCAAACGATCAGCTGTTCAAGCAGTTTGTTTGGGTCTATCCGGTGTGAACCATCCAAGCGATCAGGAGAAAATATTAGGCTGGCTGAGGTTAGCTCCCTGCACTCAATCATTAAAACATTATTTTGTTATTAATCTTGTACTTCAGGTGTAACTTTTGATCATAGTGTCAATAAGGCTGCTGATAGTATTTTAAGGCGTCCTATTTCTCATCTTAATCAAAGGGTGGGATGGCCTTTTCTGTAGGTTACTTTTGCTTAGGAAATTTGAGAATCTACTCTAGTGTGCTTATGTTGTCAACCTTGTTACTCACATGAAACTTCCTTTATCTTCTTTCTTGTTTTGGTGGGATAATAGGTCTTCCTTGTATGCTTGAGACCTTTTTTTTTTCCTTGGCATTTTGTGCACCAGAGCTACTTGTTCTGCTTGAAATCTAGATCTGTTTCCCTTATAGTTTATTTATGGTCTGAGCAATCACAAGAGGAATGGAATATGTTGAGCCAGTTAGGAAATCCTTGAAGTAAAAGATTTTATTTTTTATTTCGGATAAGCTTTTGAATTACTATAATTTTCCGAGAGATCTAGGTTACTGAGGGAGAGTGTGATGCTCAATGACATCCGCACAGATGAGAATCATATAAGGAGGTTTCCAATGTCTAAATAGCTTCTAGTATGTTTTCTTTTGGACAAGATTTGACTTAAAGGGAATCTAGAAGCTTATTGTACTGATCTGCCCTGCATGCACCTGGGGCTCATCAGCTAATTTTCGAAAATATGTGTCTTCCTTTCTAGCCAAGTGCTCCTGTTCCTATCGTAATTTCAGTATTATTAATTACTGCTTTTCCTTAGCATAATCTTGTCAGGTAAATTTACTTAGTCATAGAAAGACGTAATTTTCACTACTCTAGACCTGTGGAGAATTGCCACACACATTTAAGAAGGTCAATGCAGGAGTAATGATAATGGAACTTATATTGGTAACAATGGGGCTCTATCTTTGGAAGTGTCTTAGGTTATGTAACAAGTAAGAACCTGAAAATAAGCTTCTAGTACATGAACCTGAATTATCTCAAAGTACTAGTAATATGAATAAGAAAATAGTTGTTACGTTGCTCCAATCCTAATTGATTCCTGAGTAATGAAAGTCTCAAGGTACATTTTTGCAATTTCATGAAGTACTAGTACAACAACTATGCCTCAATCCCAAAATTGGTGGGGTCGGCCAAATAATCTTTACTGTCCTTTTTTGGATCAGTTTCTTATTCAAATCCTATGTACTCTATATTGTGAGAATTCACATTGACTTGTTTCGCACTGACCTTCAAGTGGCCGAAAACCTTCTCCTTCATCCAAGATTGGGACAAGCATTATGAACAAGCTCGCACAAACTGATTAATTTCTTGAAGTTTACTCACTGAGGAAATGAAATTAATTTGTTGACATCTTGGTGCAAAATCTTCCAAGTGCAACTATCCATTCAGTTTTCGATCTACAAAAGACGATAGGTGAATAAATTGAAATTTAACCTAAAACCTGGTCGTAATGCAAATAAGAGGACTGCTAAACCATGGATGATTAAAACTAACCAGACTTAGTTTACAATAAAACCACTTCAATTGTGTTAACTTCTTCTTTGTTTGGTTGAAGGAAATTTGTTGTTTCCAGCTTCAAAACATCTTTATAGAATAATGGGTCCGCCCCTCTGTCCATCTCCACTTAGATATTAGACTTGGCTCACTAGCCATAATTCAAATGTGTGACGTGCACTTACCTTTTATCCCGTGCTGTACTACCTTTGCGTATGAATGTGGGCTTCAGTGGTGTTAACTTTTAGCAAGTAGTTTCACATAATTGTTTTCATAGGCTAATTGTTTCAAAACTAGTGAACATTTGGACCTTGAGCTAATTGTCCAAAAATTATGGGACATTTGGATCCTGGTGTATGAAGTACTTTCTGCGCGTGATAATGATGAACCTAAAAGTTTATTCAAGATTTCTATGTGTTTCGCTAAGTAATTCTTAAGAATATGATTATTTTTACAGGAACACATTCCCAAGCCATGTAAAGTTGTATGTTCAGAATGATGCCATGGCTGCTCTAGCAAGTGGCACGATGGGAAAGCTTCATGGATGTGTTTTAATAGCTGGTACGGGCAGCATTTCTTATGGATTTACTGAAGATGGAAGAGAAGCTCGGGCTGCGGGTGCAGGGCCTGTTTTGGGTGATTGGGGGAGGTAAAGTTGGTGCGTATTCATTATTTTTTATTAAGATAAATATTCTGCTACATTTTGCTCTTCCCTACAACCTGAAAAAGATGAATATGTGTAGAAATAAATTCTCAAACATATAGGAGATCAATTGTTTTTTTTGGGTAAATTTTCTCTCTTTTTATGTCATAAGAATGTATGCTTCTGCTAATGTAGAATGCCAGCATATCAGTTGCCTTTGAAATCTCCTTAGACTTATTTGCAGTATAAAGTTTAGTGATGTAGCTTTCTGTAATGGTAGTGTAATTTTGTCACTGGGGAGAATGCTATTAAGTTCTGTATGACAGTTGAATTGTCAGATTGATTGCATAGTGGCAGATGTTTACGTAGCATGCTACTCATTTTTGCCGGCTGATGGCTAAACTAGAAACCTTGAACTTGTTGCATAATCAGAGAATTTTGTTCTTTTAGCAAGCGATCTTAGGTTAGATGATGAAATCTAACATAGATATTGGATACTAGAACTGTTACAAAATTCTGACTTGTCCTGACTGATTCTTTTACTAAACTGTTTAGGACTTTTTGGTGAATTCGATGCTTCCAAGCTCTTTCAGATTTATTATTGAATTGGAGAACTTAGTCCTTTCCTGTTGCAGAACTTGAACTAACTCTTAACCAGTAGCATATCTTAGTTGAGGACATTGAGATGATACTCTGTTCTCTAATTCTGATTGCCCAATGAAGTCGGTTTATAGTTAGTTTGATTTGGCAATTGAAACAGATAAAATGATCAAAGCAATAGAAAGAGATCCCAGAGAGCTGTGATTCTGTACCCTAACAACTTCACTTACATATCCAAATGCATTCAGCTGCCTCGTGCATCTCAAAGTGCAGTAACTCTGTTTTCCTCCTCAAGCTTGTCATAGATGTTATGTTTCACGTGCCTAGCTTGCAATGAGGTTGTAAGGTGTAGCTCCCTGACACACCCTTGACTAAGGTCATCATGAGTTGATCTCAAATTTTCAGGGTTAATGTTATGATTTTCCATCCAACTTTTAATTGATATAGTGTCTATCTTCCTTAACATGCTTGGTTTTATCACGTTGAAGTGGATTATGAGCAACATTCATTTACCCCTTGTCCCGATACGATGTTATCGGATGCAAGAACCTTGCATGGAGCTTCATGGGCGAGGTAAATCATTGATGCTAGGAGCCATCGCTTGATGCCTTGCTTGCTGCAACTGATTGAATTAATTCAGGTTTCACTAGATGTATCAGGGTAATCTATTTGTCAGTACCTGCATAATTCAGGTTTGATGCCTGTTTCTAGTTCGTGTGGTTATTCAAGAAGAATACTAATACTTTTCTGGAGCCTCTTTTAAGAGTCTAAATATTCATTATTCTAAATCTAATTGACATGCATGCTTGAGGTACATCTCAAGCCAATTTTACTAGGAGAAATTTGTGCAACTGACTTTGATAAACTGGGTATGTTGTTGTTGTTGTTGACTTTGAAAACATGGGGCGTGCTAAAAGTAGTTCTAGGATTTTGATAAGTTTGAGAACACGTAGATGGACTATTCTATCACTTGTTTTCTGTGTAGTGCTTTATGGAGCATAATGATATTTCCAAATTTGCGTGTGTCCATGAGTTACATTTGAGTTAGGATACCCTTTGCGCGAAGCAGTTGGGATCTTTAATTTGTTTATATATATATGTACTTCATTTTTTGTGTTTTGTGTTCTTGCCTTAGTGTTCACTGTTCAGGATATAAACTTGTTCAGGTTTCTTGCAAAGTAAGGGAACAATACGTCAACAAATGAATGAATGAAGAAAGAAAACATTCAAAAACTGTATTTGATAAAGGTTATCCTACAAGCAAGTTTGTTAATCTTTTGAAAATGATTATAACTATTAGTTCCTGCTCGTGCAGTGGCTATGGGATTGCTGCTCAGGCATTGATTGCAGTGATGAGGGCACATGATGGTCGAGGTCCACAAACAATGCTCTCGAGTTGTATTCTACAGTCAATAGGTCTTTCTTCTCCGGATGAACTCATAGGGTATCTTCTCTAAACTGATTTGTGTCAAAGTTGATGGGCATTTGAAGTGCATTTTCGAGCTTCTTCCATTCCATTAAGCACAGGATTGTAGATGAATGTGAACCAGATGGGGCAACATCTACACCATATAAACTGATGTAAATTAAAGAATATTTGCTTGAAAACAATATTTTTCGTTGTTTCATATCATTCTCATTGGGATCTAGGTGGACCTATGCGGATCCATCTTGGGCTCGCATTGCAGCACTTGTTCCAGTAGTGGTATCCTGTGCAGAGGATGGTGATCAAATTGCAGACGAGATTTTACATAACGCTGTACAAGAATTGGCTCTAAGTGTCAAAGCTGTTGTCCAGAGACTGCGCTTGGCCGGGGAAGGTTTGACCTTGCTTATTTATTTATTAATGAAAGATGAATTATGTATGTCTTTATCACTCTTTGCTTGCACTTAAACCCTTGATGAGCAGTGGGAATGTGAGAGACAGTGTCTACTAACTACTTTTCACTTCATCATCATCATCATCATCATCATCATCATCATCATCATCATCATCATCATCATCATCATCATAATGGGATTATGCTAATACCCTCACTCATCGGAGCCACTCTTGTTCATCGGAGCCACTCTTGTGTCCTTTCAGGGGGGCATGATGTAGCTCACGAAGATATAAAAAGTCATAAAGTATAAGAAAATTGGTTGTCGTGGATTCTTGAGATTTTTGTTAGATTTGTAGATATTGTTTTGTATTTATTTTTAGGTAACTTGCACAGTTATCTTTTACGGGTTAGATTACATATTAATCTATGTATTCTTCTCATTATCACTATCTCCTTGATTTTATGTATGCTATTAGCTATATAAGAGTCTTGGTTGTTATGAATTCTAGCTTGTTCAAGGCTCTCTATAGTCTATTCGTTACTTATGTACTTTATATTGACGCTGGATGAAAAACTTATGAATTGCTATTGGGTTTTACAATCTCTCTTCCCGCACTGACACACTTTCTCTGTCTTAATTTTATCTCTTTTCCCTTTTCATTTCTTTCCATTGCCTTTCTTCTATCTCCCTTTTGGTGCCTACTTAGTGCATGTTGTCAACTGTAGATGGAAGAGGTTCCTTCCCTGTTGTTATGGTTGGCGGCGTACTTGAAGCTAAGAAGAAGTGGAATATAGGGAATGAAGTCTCTAATTCTATTTTAAAGACTTATCCTGGAGCTTGTGTAATTAGACCAAAGGTTAGTACTATTCTCTCGATATGACTTTGAGTCTGTCCATTCTCATGGAAGAGAGATTCTGTTTATAGCTGTTTTCTTTGAAGTTGCTGGGGGAAAGTGTCATCTTTCTTTTTTAATTCATTATTTTTGTTGATATTGCCATATTTCCCTTGTTTGTGCAGTCTCAGTTATGTCCTCTCTTTTTGTGCTCCTTATCTTCCGTTATAGTTGGAGCTGTGAGCAAAATGAGGGAGCACAGGACTAGCGAATTAAGATTGACCCAGCTTAGGGAAAAACGTCTCTTTGTCATGTGTCCGCATTTCTGTTCTGCCTGCATTAAGGAAAAAGTTTGTATTGAAATGCTTTCAAGTGAATACATGCTTATACGATATATTTGTAAATAGCATTTTCGATCCCCAGGAAAAGCAATTGAGAAGCTTTAAGTTTACTACATTATTCAGAGATACCTTAGACTCATCAAATATTTAGGGCTGCCCACAGAAGTGCAACATACTCTCCCCATCCCAAAAAAGAAAAATCAAATATGACAGTCTATGGAGTTTGATGGTCAAAGTATCTAAATTTCAGTGTAAATTAGTACTCTTAACACTTTTGAATAAATATTCATCTATATAAAACCTGCATGAAAGTAGTATATATAACAAGTACATAAAAGTACCAGTGTCGTTCTCTCTTTTTTCTTACTTTTTTGACAAGAAATGACGGGGTTTAGAGTATGAGACTTGAAGTATCTATTTATTTGGTGTAAGTTAGCTTCCTAAATCCTTCTGACATAAGATTTACATATACAGAAACTACATACAAGTAGTAGAAACCATAATAACTTCATAAATATAACTCTTTAGAAACTTTTTGAAAAAATCGTGGTAAAGAAAAAGATGTTTGATTCCAATGTGTCATATAAAAGGAGTGTCTTTTCTCCCCATTTCCAAATATGTATTGTAAGTTATTTTAACTGAATAATCTCATGTATGTGCTCAGCTTAAGAAACATATTTGCTGTCTCTTCTAATTCTTTGCTTCTTTTCTTTTTTTGAATCTAAGCTCAGGGCCTTCCCTTTACTCAGGCCGTCCAATTTCACATTATTTGGCTTCTTCATAAAGGATGTCATGTGATCCTTTCATAATGTTACGTTACACATCCTTGTACGCAGCCGCATGAATAGTTTGTTATGAGAAAACTTTACATATTGGAAACTTTACATATATTTGGGTATTTCATATCAAAGCAACCTCAAGATTTTAACTCCTTGTCTTTTCTATCCCTAAGTCCCTTGTTTCCTAATGAAAATAATTTTCGTAAAGCCTTAAAAGCAGTTAAGTTTGATTTTTCTTTACAAAGAAAAATATTCTTTTTGGCTACATTGGAGTATCTTTCTCAAATTGAACAAACTGTTTTGGCATCACTTGAGTTTTGGTGTTTTCATTTCCATAAGTTGTAGAGATGCACCCTTGGTATGTAATCGCGTGTTCTCTGTATTATTAGACATATCTTGTTTGACTCTGATCCTGATCCTAATCCAATTCTACTTGATGACGCTTTTTGAGGAATTGTCTTTATGTTCTTGTCTAGTATCCTGGATAATTTTGGGGGTATAGTGCAGCTGCCTCAAGTATAGTATTAAATTAAACAAGAAAAGTGAACCCATTTTCCATCAATACCCAGGCCTGCGTCACTGCTCATTTGGCCTACCGTGAAGTGCAGTTGTATGATAATTAGGATGTGATTTCTCATTCATGAATTCTTCTAACCTAATTGTTAGAAGCTAGAAAGTGGTTGGTCTCTGTGAATCCTTTTAAAATTTTATTTTGTTGATCTCTGTGATAACTACATATCTATTAATGGTTTCTTATACGTAAGAATAACAAGAACCAGCATGCAAGTTTCTCCTTTACCCGATTTTTCTTGAATGAGCTTTTTCTCTTCTTCCAGGAACTGTTGTCCTGAAGTTATCATGATTGCTTCCTAGTATATGTTTAATGTTTGTCATACAATTCTTCAGGTGGAGCCGGCAGTTGGAGCTGCACTATTGGCCTTAAATTTCTTGATGAAAGAAACAGCAGCTAATGGCCATTGTTGACGCTTAAATTTGGCCTTAAATTTGTACAGAGCTATATTAGGTAACTTCTGTATAACCATTGAAGTTTCATCAGGCAACTCTAAGATCAGTTAGATGATTCCAATTCTGTGCAGGCATGTCCATAGATCAGTGGATTTTATACTGTGCTTTCCATCTCTTTCCATTGCGTAACTTCTAAATATGATATGGTATAGAAATGATCCTCGCATCGAATTGTTGTATTGCTAAGTTGGCAGTCGTTTGGTGCTGGAGGGGAGAGGAAGGAAGAACTGGAAGCAGATTTGATTGGTTGTAGTTGCATTTGTATTTCAGTTGGATGCTTTAAATTCTGAACAGATTGATATCTATATACAGTGATATGTTTTATATCATTCTACTCTATTGAGAAAGAAACCCCATTTTCCATTCATGGGGATTGGGCATTGCTGAGTGGGTTGAGCAGTTTTTCATCTCTTGTCCCACGTTAGCATCTCCAGCTTTAACCCTGGTTTCAATAGGGAAAAAAGTGCCACATGTTTTCCTAATAGAAGTAAAATTTCTTCAACTGGCTCATCAGTGATCTCAGTCAATGTTGAAAAGTTGCGATTGAGATTTAATGACTTCATAAAACAAATTCCATCACTTGTATTATAAAGTTATTATTTACGGAAGCCCCATCGATCTGTTCAATGACATTATATTACTTTCGACCAACAACCTGGTTGCTACCAGGGCAACCGTGGAGCCAGTTACTGCAAAGCCCTATTATACATCCATTAATGACGATATATAACTTTCAACACTCTTGCCACTGTGAATCATGCATCTGCAAGTTTGGTGGCCTAATGTCCCTCAATTAATGTTGGCGTCTAATCTTTAATTATTGAATCTGAAAGAAGATCGAACAGCAAATGTATACAAGATGAGGGATGTGAACTTGGTTTGACAAACAAATTTAACAAGAAAAAAGCCTTTGCAAACCTCCTTCCATCCAAATTAAACTTTCTTCAAGGTGCCTGATTCGCAGTTGGTACCACACATTCATTAGTGGTAAAATGTAAAAAAATGTGATATTACTAATTGGTATTTTCCTAGTTGGTATATACACCATAGTCTAGTGTTGCCGGTGGAAGGATTGCAAGATACACAGGTTGACGGAAAAAGGAAGGTAGAAGACGGTTTTTCATATGCAGTTTGAACAAAGTCTCTTTAAAATTGTTGTTAAGAGAGCTCATTCAGTAAATGCAGCTGCAATCTTTTGTGGATGGCCTCAACTCCAAGACGAGGAGATAATCTAGGAAGTACCTCCTGCATAATATATTCAATAATGAGAATTAGTATGTCAACCTCTTGTAAACTGCAAAAGAATCACTAATACCAATACTTCTATGTCCATTTTAACTTTTATGGAGCAGGCACTGGTAAGTTAAAGTTAATACAAGTTAATGTTAAATTAGGGGTTGGAACTTGAGCTAAAATTTGCAAGTGCTTAGGCTTTTTCGTGAAGCGAGCGAGCATTCCCCTTGCATATATTATAACCATAGCTACTCTCAATCTCATGATTGAAAAACTGAAATCGACAGACCAGGGAACAATAAGAGGAGAAAATTGGCATCTACAAGAACTTAATACAGGCAAACTGAAGATTGGAGGCCCTCTCTTAAAATCAACTGTCCCATATTGAAAGCAGAAGATAGAGAATGGCTCCAAAGACCTTTTCAGTTGAAGAAGTGGAGACTGTCATTAAAAGTTGTGAAGGTGAGAAGGCTCCTGGCACAGATGGATTGAATGTAGCCTTGTATAAACACTGTTGATCCGTGGTTAATAGAGATGTTTGCTATTAATTTCCTAGCCCTCTAGGAAATTTGAAGGAAGCTTTAATGCTTCTTCCATTGCACTAAAACTTAAGCAGGCAAGAGCAGAGGAATTGGAGGATTTCAGGCTGACCACTTAGTGAGGAGCTTTTATAAAATTATTGCAAAGTCGTTGGCAGAAAGATTAAAGAAGGTGATGGATTGCTTGGTTATGGACACACAAATTGCTTTTATAGAAGGAAGGCACAGGTGCAGTGCTCATTGCGAACAAATGCTTAGACAGTAGAAGCAGACAGGGGGAAACTGGTTTTCAGTGCAAGTTGGGCGTAGAAAATGCATTTGATCATGTAAAGCGGCCATTCTTGCTTAATGATGACAGTCCCCTAAAGTTGTCATCATTTTCCACTTAGACACCTCAACTGAGGTTGTTTCCTGTTATACCGGAACTGATAACATTCGAGATTATGCAGGATTATACACAAAAGATGCTTTTTTCTCTCTTTAGCCCTATGTCTCTTATCCCTAGGGGTCTTCCTCCACTAGCAGGTTTTTTCGGAAAACTCTATTTATTCTGGTGTGGATGGCAGCAGGCCTATATTTCTTGGTTTTTATAGGACTCCTTAC
>JBBBVM010000856.1:0-25262 GCA_037355625.1 Petunia x hybrida
ATTGAAAGCAAGTTACTTTTACGCATTTGTCGTCTATTTTGTGCATCGTTTATGCTTTGATACAAAGATTTGCTTATATTCGAATCCAAATTCGATTTGTGTACCTAAAAATGATTTAGGCCCATACAAATTGGCGCCGTCTGTGGGGATATAAGCAATAACGCTTTGTTCCAAAGTTCAAAATCCGTTTTTCATCAAGAAATTTGTGACCCAACGCTATGGCTAACAACAACAATGGTGGTAATGGTGATCGGGTTGACGTTCCGACGAACCAACAATCCTTCACCCAATGACAAGAAGAAGGAACCCGAAGAGTTTCAAATGTATGTTGTCACCACGCTAAGAGCTCTCCAAAGTAAGCAGGATGAGCAGGCTAGTATCAACGCCGAGTTCGCGCTTCGCTGGAAGCGAGAAACAGCGCCGCCCCAAACGGCACCCAGCCCTCGGCTCCTGGTGGAGGCACCCCGCCTTTCGTTCCTCCGGCGCGACAACAGGGGGACCTCATAATGGAGCCGCGTCTGGGGGCTCGGGGAGTAATCCATCTTCAATGCCACACTTCGGGACGGTTCCCACCATGGCAGAAACAACAACGTCCTCGGTCGACGTTGAAAGAATGAGTAGAGAAATCGAGGCTCGCATCGAGGCGCGCGTCGAAAAACGCCTCGAGCGTGTACCGGGATAAACAAGGAGGAAGATGATCTTGACATCGAGCAATATAGGGAACAAACCTATAAGCCCGAGGCAGCGCCGGCTCCAACTCCCGTGGGTTTCAAACTCACATTCCTCAAAAAGTACGATGGGACAACTGATCCCAAGGAACATGTTAGGGAATACATGTCCATGGTAAAGAGCAACGACTTGACATCCACACAGCTCGAGTCCATGTTCTTAAAGAAGTTTGGTAGTTCGTTGGAAAGGGTGCCCTTCGGTGGTATCTATGCTTGCCACCGAGTCAATCTCTTCGTTCAAAGAACTATCCAGCGCCTTTGTCAAAGCTCACACCGGCGCCAAAAGATCCTCCAGAGGAAGGAGGATATATGTGAAGTGAAACAGTGGCCCGGCGAGCCCCTCAAAGAATTTCTCGAGCGATTCCACGCTGAGCGCATGGAATTGCCTCGGATGGATGACACATTGGCCATCATGGCCTTTGAAAAGGGTATCAATAGCCGCAATTCTGGCGCTGCAGCTGAATTGCGTAAAGAATAACAGCAGTATCAGGTCCTGACATGGGAGGATCTGCATAGACGCGCTTACTCCAAGATCAGATTGGAGGAAGCAGAATTCAAAAACCGAGGTTACAACTACAACAACCGAGGTGACACTTCGAACCGCGCCGACGCGCCGCGAAATAATTCAAAGGGGAGGTATGAACCTTATACCTCGCCTAGGCAACATGTTAGTCAAAGGCTGGGAAACAACCCCGCAACTCGTACTCAACCACCATATAAGCCAAAGGCTCGGGGTGAAGGTTCAAGCCAACATGAACCAAAAGAATCCCTCGAGCTCCGCTTCGGTCCCAAGAAAGGATCTACCACGGATCCAGGATTACAACTTTAACATTTCGACCTCGGAGCTGGTCGACGTTGTCAAAGGGACAGCCGGGGTGAGGGTTCCCAAAGACATGAGAACCCCGGCAGACAAGAGAGATCACAATCTACGTTGCGAGTTTCACGCTGATTATGGTCACAAAACCGAGGACTGCAAAGCTTGCGCCTCGAGGTAGCTCACCTACTGAAAAAAGGAGTCTTGGCTCAGTTCCTCACTGACAAGGGGAAAGAAAATTTTTCCAAAAATCGAAGTGAAGGACCACCTCGAGCTCCACCCCCTGAAAGAGTGGTGAACGTTATAACCGGGGGGTCAGAAGTAAACGGCGTAAACTTCGCCGCAGCCAAGAAGTTTGCTAAGCTCTCCATCACCATGGAGAAGAGGACCCGAGTAGGCGGCTCGGGCAAAGATATCGTCTTCGACGAGGATGACTGTGATGGAATGATGTTTCCCCATCACGACGCTCTAGTCATCATGCTCAGGATCAACGACTCCGATATCAAAGAGTCTTGATCGACCCCGGCAGCTCAGTGAACATCATCAGCTACGGGGCCATTAAGCAAATGTGGCTAAAAGGGGAGATTATTCCCAAATCAATGGTGTTGGCTGGCTTCAACAATTCGACTGAGAAAACGTTGGGCGCAATCACCTTAAAGACGTTCGCCGAAGGAGTCACCAAGGAGACGCTGTTCCAATTATGCCCGAGGATCTGGCTTACAATGTGATCCTCGGAAGGCCATGGATCCACGCCATGGAGGCCGTTCCCTCCACTTTACATCAAGTGATCAAATTCCCAACGCCTTGGGGAGTTCGATCAATTAGGGGGGGAACAACGAGTAGCTAGGGAATGCTACTCGGTTGCATTAAAAAGTTGAGTCGCCCCGAGCGGGCCCAAAAAATAGCAACCAACGCAGCCGGGGTCGAGCGAGGCGAGCCTCCAAAGTGAAATTGAAAAGATCCCGGCGTTGTGCAAGAGCCTCGGAAGCAAAAAGCCGAGGACTCAACTATCGAAGAGCTGGATTCTTTCACTCTATCGAAGGAATTCCCAGAGAGGAAGGTACACATCGGCTCGGAGTTGGACCCCGAGTCGAAAGAAGCGATTATGGAAGTTTTAAGGTCCAACCATGACTGTTTTGCTTGGGCCCATTCAGACATGACGGGTATCGATCTGGAGATCATGACCCATAAACTGAATGTGGACCCAAAGTTTACCCCGATAAAACAGAAGAAAAGGCTACACCCGGGGTAAAAAAGAAGGCGATCGAGGACGAAAACCACCAAGCTGCAGGAGAATGGTTTCATTAGAGAAGTGAAATACCCCGAGTGGCTAGCCAATGTTGTGGTCGTGCCGAAAAAGAATGGCAAGTGGAGAATGTGCGTTGACTACACCGATTTGAACAAAGCTTGCCCCAAAGATTCTTATCCATTGCCTCAGATAGACAGGTTAATAGACTCCACGGCTGGACACAAACTATTAACCTTCTTGGATGCGTACTCGGGCTACAATTCAAATCCTCATGGACCCGAAGGACGAAGAAAGACCTCGTTCATCACTGACCGAGGTACTTTTGCTATAAAGTGATGCCCTTCGGTTTGAAGACGCCGGGGCGACTTACCAAAGGTTGGTATGTCGCATGTTCAAGGAATACATCGGGAAGTCTATGGAAGTCTACATAGACGACAGCTCATCAAATCGATCCGAATGGAGGATCATTTGAATCATGAGGGAAGCTTTTGCTGTGCTGAGACATACGGTATGAAATTGAACCTGAGAAGTGCGCCTTCGGCGTGGGATCAGGCAAGTTTTTGGGATTTATTGTCTCCGAGCGGGGAATCGAAGCTAACCCAGATAAAATCAGAGCAATCGAGGAAATCCCCGAAAGCTTACCGGGGTAAAAGAAGTTCAACGCTGACTGGCCGAATCGCTGCCTGAGTCGCTTTATCTCAAAGTCCTCAGGAGCTAGCCACATTCTTCTCCGTCTTGAGAAAAAAAACCACTTCGAATGGACACCGGAGTGCAAACAAGCGTTGAAAGACTTGAAGCAATATTTGGCTAACGCACTGTTGCAAAGATGGTGACTGTCCGAGTTTTTCTGGCCGTAACAGCTGCCAAAAATTGGGAATTGCATCAGATGGATGTGCACAATGCATTTCTGCATGATGATCTTCACGAAGAAGTATATATGAAATTGCCTCCGGGACATCACATGATTGAGAGAGGAACTGTGTGCCGCCTTCGAAAATCATTGTATGGATTAAAACAGGCTCCCCGTTGTTGGTTTGCGAAGTTGTCTGCTGCACTTAAGCAATATGGGTTTCGACAATCATATTCGGATTACTCATTATTTACGATGAAGAAGGGAAATGTATATTTAAATGTGCTTGTTTGTGGATGATCTAATTATATCTGGTAATGATTCGAAAGCAATTCGAATTTTTAAGTTATATCTCTCGAAATGTTTCTATATGAAGGATGTAGGTGCCTTGAAATACTTCTTGGGAGTTGAAGTGGCAAGGGCTCCGAAAGGAATCTTCTTGTGTCAGAGGACGTATGCATTGGATATCATATCGGAAGCAGGCTTGTTGGGGGAAAAACCGGTTGGTACACCGATAGAACAAAACCATCGCTTGGCACCTGCGACTGGTCGTTTTATCAAGATCCTGAACGCTATCGGCGACTGGTTGGAAGATTGATTTACTTGTGTTTTACACGAACGGATTTGTCCCATAGTGTGCATGTGTTGTCGCAATTCATGCAGAGTCCCCGTATTGAGCATATGGAAGCGGCACTTAGGGTTGTTCGATATTTGAAAGGCTGTCCGGGATAAGGCATCGTATTTAATTCTCAGTGTGATCTGAGATTGCACAGGTGGTGTGACTCTGATTGGGCAGGCTGTCCATTGATACGTCGATCGTTAACAGGCTGGTATGTGTCGTTAGGGGACTCATCGATATCTTGGAGAACGAAAGCAACAGATCGTGTCGAGGTCCTCCGCCGAGCCAGAATATAGATCGATGGCGATGACTGTGTGTGAATTGAAGTGGTTGAAAGGGATTTTATGGAACCTTGGAAATCGATCATAATTCTCCGATGAATTTGAAGTGTGACAGTCAAGCTGCGTTACATATTGCTCGGAATCTTGTCTTTCACGAACGCACTAAACACATCGAAGTCGACTGTCACTTTGTTCAGAATGAAATCATCGGAGGAATCATTCGTCCCAGCTATGTGCCTACGACCACGCAACTTGCTGATATGTTTACGAAGGCGTGGGACGCGCTCGGTTAGAATACTTCCTTACAAGTTGGGCATAAGGAATCCTCACGCTCCAACTTGGGGGGGGGGGGTAATGAAGGTTATTGTAAATAGATTAGATATGTAAATAGGTTAGTTATGTAAATTGTATATTGGGCCAAGCCCGTTATGTTTACTTGGTCCCTAAGTTAGGTTTAGGTTTAGGTTTTCTCTAGATTTCTCTTGTATAAATAGGGGACTCCCTTCATCAATAAAGGCAAGAGTTTTCTCTCAATTCTCATTCCTCACGTGTGAATGTGTTCGAGTTTACGTGTTCGATTTCTTGGTGTGTTCGGTTTTGCAATATGAGACCGGCCCACTCCTATCTGGTGGCATGGAATTCAAAAGTTTCAGTGAATTCAGAGTCCCAAGAATAATTCATTCTTCAAAATAATATATGTGTATGTGTGTGCACATTAGTTGTCTGCTACTATTTCTGAGACGCACTTATATATCTTGATGATTAAAATTTTAGTGAATACAGAGTCCAACAATAATACATGTGTCTAGGTCCATATTTAAATCTTACTTATAAAAATCTGCTTCAAAGCTACTGATATGTAACTTGATGTGTTTGGTGTTACGAAAGGATTGACTAGAATGTGTCAAACAAAATTTCCTTTTTATACTCCATCCGTTCCAGATGATAGAATTTTTATTAGTCCATTTAAATGAAAGACATAATTCTTAATTAGGAACACTTTAACTTCAAATTTTCTACTTTATCCTGATTTATAATCACCCAAATATTTATGACTTATTTTAGACCACAATTTTTTTAAAAAAAATCTATTCCTTAAAACCCGATCCAAGATTATGACATCATTCGTGGAATGAAAGGGTATTTATTTATTGTAATATAAGAAATATTTTCATAAATCATTTCAGAAGTAATAAAGGCAAGAATCAGTTTCCATTATCTAAATTGGAGAGATTATCTCAAATTTTCTATTCCATTTTGATATGCACCTACTAAGCTACTGGTATTATTATTATGTAAGATTTATTCTAACCTGCTGAAATTCGAAAAATGCGGGCTTCACCAAGTTGATTAAGATCTTAGTGGGGGGTAAAGCTTAACCAGCCTCCTTCTTTAAAGACAGTTTAGAAAATATCATTTTATAACTACTCAACATGTTAATTGCAACTAATGAAATTTACATACTAATTCGAATATGATAAAGCAAGTTGAATTACTGAAATAGGGAACGTGTTTCGCATATCTTTACAACACAACGTCTCTTATCCAAAAGTCAATGCATCTTAGAAGTTTTCCAAATTGATCACTTATAATCATTTAGTAGATGGAAAACAGTAGCAAGTTCTTTCTTTTTAAATTTAGGATATATCAACATCAAATAATTAAACTTACAATAAAGTACACATTTGAACAATATTTGGTTGTCAAGTTTTACAATGTTAGCACTCAAATCAACTTAGTTAATTTTTGGGAAAAGCGAATACGTATGATTCTTACTTTTCTTTGTGAATAAGTATATTGCCATTCTCTTTTGAGCAAACAAAAAGAGAAAAAAGTCTGTCATTCCTGCTGATAAGGACAATTGTCTTTCTAAAGGAGGAAAGGTCACTCCTTTATCTTTAATTAATGTTCCAACAATTCTGTCTTTCATCCACATGCAACTAGCATTATTATATATTTTAATGAACTTAGCTACATGTATACATAGTGAGTTCTAATTGATCAAGGGTTCTCTGTGGCACTATAATACAACTATTCACCAGAATCTCATCATGGAGTACTCCAAGTCGCAAAACTATTTCCTTTTGCCCGTATTTTGTCTATTGCTTCTCATCCTTAATGTAACTCATGGCCAGCCAGTTTTGATGATCAATCAGGTAAGCTTTGAAATTAATTTCCTATCTTTTCTTCTCTGATTAATTGCTTATAGTTAGTCTTGATGAGGGTACGTACGTAAATCATTCTTTTGTTATGCTTTATTTCCTTCAGGATTCGTGAGCATGACTGTGGATTATTAGAAAACTCAAGCTATACTTGGGCTTCTATGTTTCCAGTAACTTACACAGCGATGAATGTTTGTAAAAACTGGTGTGAATTCAGTGGTATTGCCTGAATTCTTACACAATGATCCCGATATTGGCACTCCAACATTCTTGGAGACAGTCAGAAGCTTTCCAGAGGGAGAAAGGAACTGCTACAACCTAAGATCCTCTAAAGACAAAGATAGCAAATTTCTAGTACGTGCCATTTTCATGTATGGTAACTACGATAACAAAAGTCAAGTGCCGAAATTGATTTGCATATTGGTACTGAGCTTTGGGACACAATTCAATTGGACAATGCCTCCCATGTATTAACGAAAGAGATTATACATGTGTTTCCAACGAATTATACAAATGTTTGTCTCGTAAACACAGGCAATGGAACACCTTTTATTTCAGTTCTGGAGCTACGACGATTCAGAAGTTTAATGTATCCCTCTGAATATGAAATATCACTGCAACTTAACAGCCGTTTAAATTTTGTTTCAGGGAGTATGCCACTGAGGTAAACAATTGAACTTCACATCCTATTTTCATTACCTTTTTTGTACAAGATAAATATAGTATGCGTAGTTTTTTTTTTCTTTAAAATGTTTAATACTCTATGCCACTGAGGTCAATACTAGTTTATTCTGGAATGCAAAATTGAGTTCTGATTCACTCATGACCAAAAACTTATTGTTTCTCTATCACAACAAGACGTGGCAAAATCAACTCACTTTTTGGTAACCCGTCCAACTATTCAAAAATTACAACTTAGGTTATGTTCTATTGTTGACATATCATAGCGAGTTGAACCCAAACAGGTCAAAATAGTAGTGTAACTTGACGGGCCAAATTGTATCTCAAACCAAATTTGTAAAGTTAACTTGAAAGATTGAATGTTATGTAAATTTTGAAAGAACTTATGCTAATTATTTAGGAAAAAATATATCTTCTTCTCAAAAGTCAAAATAAAACGGAGGGATGATTGAGTCTTGTTAGATGCATGAGTTGGTTTATAATCCATTATTTCGCATATCTTAACTTAGATCATGAATTAATTTGATGTTTTGATGTGTTGGGGCGAGGCGCTCGTAAAACGTTGTTGGGCTTATTTCTTTCTTGCAGATACAACTTTGACGCTTATGATCGAATATGGGAAGCTTCAAAACTTCCTCAATGGGATATAATAGCAACAAGGCGTGATGTAGACAGAGATTTTGAGAACGAATTTCATACACCAACCATGGTGATGGGGACAGCAGCAACGCCAAGAAACTCAAGTACTTGGACACTCTCATGGGGTCCTGCTGATCCCAAGTTAGAGTACTACACCTACTTCCATTTTGCTGAAATAGTGAGCCTTAAGCCTAAGCAGAGCAGAAACTTTGGACGTATTCATCAATGGCGAAAAAGTGTGGACAGAATTGGTGCCAGAGTACTTGACAACTTTTGTGCTGGACGATAAGCGCCGCATGGCAAGCAAGACTTTCAACTACACGTTGGTTCAAACCAACAAGTCGACATTGCCTCCACTTATTAATGCACTGAGGTTTATTCTGCTAAACGGTTCTTCAAGTTTCATACTGATGAACTGATGGTATGTATATAGTACTGTTCTGACTCTGAACACTTGGTTAAGTTCAGATATTAATTTTCTAGACTTGACCACATTTAAATAGAGTTTAACATGGTTATTTGATCATGGTTTTAATTGGCACACATACAAAATATTTTACACTATCTGTTCACTTTCAAGAAATTAGTACCTGAAAATAGAGTTTAACTGTTTAAGTTTTGTGTAAACAATACTAAGTTATTACACCATCAGGTCATTCAAAGAATATTTATAGGTAACCCTCCTTAAAGTGTGCGTAATCTTAAATACAAGGCGCGATATAAGAGGTAGAGATGACTTCATACTGTAAAAATAATCTATGTTACTAGTACTAGATACTTAAAGTCCTGAAAAGAATGCAAATGACCTGCTAAGCACCTATGGTGTGAAATATGAATAATCATTATACACTGATATTGAATATAAAATACTAGATCCTTTTAACATTTTGAAAGATCTCCGTCCTTTTTCAAAAAGTGCATAACAGAACTATATCCAAATCTATTAATGGATGAACTTTTCTCTGACATGAAACTGGATGGATTACTTGGAAAAGTTGAATGGTAAAGCAAAATGATATTTGTGATAAAAAATAGGTAGTAGCTTAAGAAGATTGTGTTGTGTGTGGAAGGTTGACTGCTCTGAACAACTCGTGACGGCTTTTGCAATTTTTGTGGCATAAATAGGTCTGATTTCTTGCAATGTAGTTTGTTACCCACAATGCATTTAAGAAAAGGAAAGTTAATGATAAGAGATAAATCCATCTCTTTGTTGACTATAGTATAGTTTTGATATCCAAAATTCGAGAGGAGGCAGTTTATGTAGTAAAAATTTTAACAATAGAAAATGTATGTGTTACTTATAAACTAATTTCAAAGGAGGCTTGTGTAGTTTGTTGATTTGTGTTAAAGAATAATATCCTGTAGGAAGATATATAACTCTCTCTGGTAAATCTACCTGACATAATTAGATAATGCAAAAAGTTTTAACAAACTGCTTCATTGGAGTGCAGTTGATTCAATCATGGATATCAGGCAACTTATGATGTGAAGAAAAACTGGCAAGGAGATCCATGTTACCCAAAAGACTTCACATGGGAAGGTCTTCGCTGCAGTTACAATTCCAGTAGTACTACCCGTGTTCATAAGCATGTACATCTCCTGTACTTATATCATTTGAACTTTCCAATATATTTTCTAGTGGCAGAATAATGGCAATAAGGTTACTCCAAGGTGTACTATGAGCTCTTCTAAATTACTAATCTTACTAACTATATTTCAATCTCTTACCAGGGACTTGTCTTCCAGTGGATTAAGTGGGGATATTTCACCTGCATTGTCGAATCTAACTGCTTTACAGTACTTGTAAGCTTTCCTAATCCTGAAAAAACAATAATTTATGAAGATTGAACAAAGAGTGGATTTGAAGATAGTGAAATGGTTTTGGTAATGTCAGGGATCTATCGGGCAACATTTGACTGGTCCAGTGCCTAATTTTCTTGCAGGATTTAGGTCCTTGAGGTTCCTGTAAGTCCTGTTTATATTTCCTTCTTCATGTCTGTTTATGTGTTCAATTGAAATGATCAAATCATAAATTATCTTTTTTTTTTTTTTTTTTTTTTTTTTGCAGAAACTTAACTGGAAATAAGTTCTGGGGTTCAATTCCGCTCGAACTTGCTGAAATGGCAAATAATGGTACCTTGTTGCTCAGGTGTGCTGATAAATTTTCCATATCAAAAAATATTCTTTGCTAGTACTAGCTAGTAGCTTAGACGTGGAGGCTTAATATCTATCCCATGTCTTAATTTCTTTTGCGGAGAACTTACTTTTGTTTGTAGAGTATAATATGTTCTACACATCGCCAAATATCTGTCGCGCTTAGGGTGACTTCATTCAGTGCTCACCTTCATATACTGCAAGCCATGATTATTCATCACAAACATGTAGATCACAAGTTCAGCTATGAGCCTTACAGAATGTATAGGTGCACTTTCCGCAGGATATATATTAGTTATACCTGTCAAACTTGAGCTAGAGAACCTTAGCTTTGGCAACTATATTCTAACTTCCTCTCTGGAATTCCCCCGGCCCAGGCTTTTACTTAATGCACCCTTTGAGGCTTTGCCAGCACTGACTGGTTGTAGGATGAGATGTAATCAGGTGAGCAAAAAGAACTCGTTTCTCCCATTTTGAGACCTTTAATTCAGAAGATCAGATTGAATGTGTGAAGCATGTGTTTCTGCTTCTCTTTTGTCATGTTACTTCAATGGCGGATTAATACATGCCTAGGGCTAATGTCAACAATCAATATGCATATCCCAGCCAAAGTAGCTTTTAGATTTTCTTAGGATTTTGTCTATTCCAAACGTTTAACTAAGAAAAAGTTTTGAAATTTGAAGAAGCCAGCCGTGGTGGGTACTCAGCATTTTGTGTTCTTCTATTAGGCCCCTATCAAGCACCATGTTACGCAATAAAATTAACAACATTGTTTGTTTCAGAATAGGGAAGTATCGTGCTTCCAACTGCAATTAGATTCAATGAAAGGGAGGTACTATCCCTGCTGTAGTGTAATGACCTATTACATGTGTTGGTTCCTTGCTCAAGTGTCAACTACCTACTTTTTGTTTGTTCGATTATCTACGTATCTCTCTCTGATGTCCATAACGAGATTGTTGATAACTTTTGGATAAAACCTTTCCTCATTAGTCTTTTGATTAACATACCTGTTTCCAACAGCATGGATGGATTTGTAGCCCAAATTCCAAATCATTGTCAATCAGGTGAATGTGCAAAAAAGAAGCTTACTGTTCCAGTAGTTGCATCAGTAGCTGTATTGTTGATACTCTCGGTTGTGGTTATTACCGTTTGTTACTTTACCAAATGCAGAGGTATGTTGTGTGCATGTCACTTTTTAATCTTATCATTCTCAAGGTGAAATGTTTTGCACTGAATTATGATAATGCTACTATGATCAGGAGATAAAAGGGTGAAGTCTTTTGAGTCAAAAAGCCAGCGTTTCGCATATACTAAGATAGTGAGTATGACCAATAACTTTGAGAAGATTCTAGGCAGAGGTGGATTTGGGCTAGTATACCATGGATACTTGGACAGCAGAGAAGTTGCTGTGAAGATGCTTGCTGAGACTGGATACAAGGAGTTTCAGCTTGAGGTTTCAAACTTGGCCTTATTGAATTCATGAATTTTCTTAGGACCCCTCACTAGATTGCAACAATTTATAGGATCTGTACAGGCTTAACAGAAAGCTTGAAACTAATTCTGTATAAACTATCTATTTGGTATTGTAGGCTGAGCTACTGGGAAGAGTTCATCACAGAAATTTGATTTCACTTATTGGGTATTGTTATGAAGGTGCTTATATGGCACTTGTGTACGAATACATGGCGAATGGGACTGTGAAAGAGCATCTCAGTGGTGAGAATTGGCAACTTTTATGTTTTAGACTTCCTTTTCTCTTTAAATGAATCTCACCATCTAACCAGCAATGGTCTAGCTTTATCTGTTTCTATTAGGTTAACAATGTGATAAATATTTTGACAATGGACTACAGAGCAATATGTGGTCATTCAAAGATTTCATTTTCTTTAACCAGATAGTTTCATCTGATTCAAAACCAATATGACTTCAAATATAACAAGAGTAATCATGCTTTGCCTAGTTTTTCTATCTCTTAATTTTGGTTAAATGGAGACGGTCAACCTGACATTGTTGTCTAAATACTCCTGAAGCCTGAGGCTGTTCTGATAAACAACTAATATTATACTAGTAAAATTTTTGATACATCAAGAACATATTAAAGGCAGTATATTTGCTGATGCAGGTGATTGTCCAAGATCACTGACTTGGATAGAGAGACTTCAAGTTGCCCTGAAATCAGCTGAGGTAAGCAGACATTTGTGACAACATTGGTGCTTCTTACTCATGTTTGGTCTTCTCATTTATCATTTTAACTGATACTAATGAGTAATGAGATGGATTTTTGTATATGAAAAACTTGTTAGGTTTGGATTATCTGCATAATGGTTGCACGCCACCTATTGTCCACAGAGATGTTAAGAGTACCAATATCTTATTAGACGAAAACTTCCATGCAAGCTGGCTGATTTTGGAATTTCTAGAGCGTTTTCTGTAGATGAGAGCTCTTTGTGTCAACGGCAGTTGTGGGCACCATCGGGTATCTTGATCCTGAGTAAGTAGCTAGTTTCAATAATCTGCATTAGTCTTGTATATGTCATTCTTTGATCATTAAGAATGTGTTTAGGTATTTATCTAGGGATTTAAGTTATACACATCAAATTGTTATACTATTCTTGTCTTGTAGGTATGCTCATTTACAGAAGTTGCATGAAAAGAGTGATGTTTATAGCTTCGGCATCGTGCTTTTGGAGTTAGTGACAGGGCAGCCTCCTGTGATAACAAGCAAAAACTGTCACATAACTCAATGGGTCAGTCAATCCCTGGCTAACGATGATGTAGCCAATATTATTGACTCTAGGCTAGAGGGAAGCTATGATAGTGAATTGGTGGAGAAATATGTAAGATTAGCAATCACTTGTTGCTCACCCTCCTCAGCTAATAGGCCAACCATGCATTATGTGGTCTAACAAACTGGAAGAATATTTAGAAGCAGAAAAGGGCCTACTAAAGACACTGAGATTTATTCTGAAGATTCTACTTTGACAATCCCTGTGCTTCTTCATAGCAAACTCTCAGGCAGGTTCTGATTAAAATTTACAGCAACCTGCTTGTTTCAAGTCATTTGTTGATTTGTTGTTAATTATTTATTTCCTTTTAATCCATGTCTTTTGTTTGATCTTTGTTAATAACATACATTATTTGTATTATTGATCAATGGATACATATAGGCGACCTTTAATAAGTATAAATTATAATCTTTGCAAATTTATCCGTTGCTTCAGATAAGTAAATACTTTTCATCTCAATTAAATGAAACCGACAGCCATAAATTAAAATTACAGACTACAGTAATTCATAAAAGCACACTCTGTAATACTATATGCTTAGCACGAGACCATCTTTGGTCCGGCCGATGGTGAACAATAGGAAGGGTGGATACATATCTTTGCCTTGAAGCCAAATAAGTAGGTAACAAAATTACTAGATAGAATCTAAGTTATATACACTGACAGGAAAATAATTTCACGCTGTCTGTGCATAGAACTTTAACTCTTAAACACACCGTAGAAATAATTTCACACCCACACCGTATGTGCATAGAACTTTAACACTTAAAGGTAATTGACGACGGAACGATATGTCGCACCGGGCTGCCAACCAGTAGGAATCACATTTTTGGCAACCAAAGTCTTTTCAGAATATTGTGAAGTCAATCGGATGGAAAAGGGAGGGTGCAACTCTGAGCCAGCATCCAGCTTCCAAACAGCACCCCATGATTGCTGCATTTTCCTCCATTCATAATCATTTCCACTAGTGCTGCTGCTTGTTTCCTTCAATTCAACTTTAGCAAGATCACCATCTCCTTCTTCAAATTCTATTACCACTGCGAAGTACTGTGGATTTGAACCTTGGTCAACGTGGAACACTATGTTTTTCCCCGAATAATCACATGCAACTCTGAAATTTTCAAAATATAAAGATAGGTGTTATGCAAATAAATTAGTAATGGTTTGAAGATATTGTAGTTTAAAAAACTTTTAAGATATACAAGTATGTTTTTTTTATTGTCTTATCAGATTAATTACAACTAACTCATTATTTTATCATTAACAGTAGTTAAGTTTTAAGCAGCCGATGATATAAGTTTTTTTACACAGAACGTATAAAAAGATGGGGGTACATATATTTCCTCCTTTCTCAAATTTGATTTGTAGAAATATTGGTCGACTCCCCCTCTACTCTGTGTGTAATCCTAGTTCATACGTAATAATTTTCAAATGGTTCTTTAAAAATGTATATATGAAACATTAAAATTTTAAATCATAATACAATAATATTATTATAAGTAACAAGTTACTCAAAATCAACTAAAGGTAACTTGGTTTCAATAAGCCTGAATTACTCTTCTAGAAAAGAAAGGAAATAGTGTCCTACGAGACTGATCAAACGGCAATGATATATAGTATCTAATATTATCAAACAGTGTATAGTAAGTCCAAATAAATTAGGATTACACGTGTATTGTCACACTATCACGGAATTTTAACATGTATGATAGGTTACTTATCATGTTTACGAGATTAGGAATTAATGTTCATTAAGAAATTACTCATATTTATGTAATAAGTGGCTTGATAGTGTAAATATTTGCCTAGCATAACGGATTTGCAAGACACCAGCATCTCGGAGTTTGTGTTGTTGTCCAGGAAGGGCCATGGAACCAAATGCAGTTCCACTCAAGTCAAAATGTGCTGATTGTGAGACGCAGGGTCCTCCTGGGCAAAAATCTGTTATCACCACCCTTACTCCTTTCCCTGAACATGCTGGATGTACGTGTTTGTACATTTCACCTGATACATACCAACACACTCATAAATGAATAAGGGGATTCAAAAAATGCATATACTATTAATTACTTGATGTAATTAGTTAACTAGTTTGCTAATGACTAAGAACTAGCTAGGTTTCAGTGTGAATAACTCATTCACAACCCTCAGTTGTTATACCTTGTAGCAAGCTCCACATTCTTTTCCAGATTTGTAGAGGGAAGGACCAATCCCAGTAACCAATGAAGAGAACGGTGATTGTGATACTGCATTTCCATATCCACAAGATCCTCCTGCACTCATCACCATATATGTTAACATTTGTTATCCACTTATATGACACCTTTTATTTTTTGTCTATTTCAAAAACAATGTATCATTTCTATGTTTGAGAACTCTTTACCTTTAAAATTCAATTTTTAATTAACGACATGCTTAGTATTATTGGTTATTTATTTAAGATAAGAGCACAAGTTGTATAGATATTTTAATTGGATATATATATGTGCCATAAAAGTTCTTTTCAAATTACTGAGTATATATATGTTACATATAAAAAGGAGCTGTAAGTTACCGTCACTACCAGCACCATCGGGGCTGCCATACCAAGTAGCTCCAGCTGACGCCCAGTGAGTGGCAAAGGTGGAAAGATTAAAATGTTTAGCTTTGAAGCTGAAACATGGGCTGGTGCAAAGGCTTAAAACAATTAGATGCGAAAGAATGAGCAAATGCGATATTGTGAAGCCCATATTTTTGCCTAGAAAGTAACTAAACTAATTGTCTCACTGCTTTTAACTTGTAATGCTAATATTAAGTAGTACTAGAGTGAGTATTTGGCAATGCAAAGTGGACAGAGCGATGTAGTATATATAGAGGAGAAAAGTGGGAAGCTCTATTGGCTGTTGCTATCACATTAATTGCCCTCGTGCACTTGATTCGTTTTTTATTATTGATGTCAACGTCTTCTTGTTTTGGTTTTGCTTTGTGCTAAATTCCAAATATTTTTTTGACTACCATACAATCGAAACCCTCGTCACTTCTACATACCTAAAGTAAAAGTGTTACGTTAATAATTGTTAAAGAATTGTTATACAATTATATTATCACTTGAATAATTACTTGTAATAGCTAATATATACTAAATGAAATTAGTAGCGTAAAAATAAATGTTATAACATATTAAAATAGAATTAAAGTATAAACAATGTATATAACTCAATAAGTTACATCCGAAAAAAGAGAAAAAGAAGTAACCGGATCGTGAACGTGAAAAATAAAACGAACTTGGAGAAGATACTATCTTGTAACGGTCTGTTCTTAAATATTGCATTAGGATTGACGGGCACCTACTTAAATATTAATAATACAGTATCTAAAAGGTAAAGAATTTGACGAATTAAAGTACAAGGAGCTCTACCTCCTTAATTATTTTTTATGTTTGGCTAATGGAAGCTATAAATCTCCTCATTAATGCTTCAAGCATCTGAATTTGAATGAGCTGGAACAGGATATTATGTCAAAGCTTAGCTTCCTTGTAAGTTATAAGGGTTAGATCTAAAGTTTTACTCAATTAATCTTGTTATATCAAAGCTGAATTTGATAAGAGATCTAGTACTAGAAATTTCTAAAACTTTTCCAGGGGAAGGCAATTCTGAAATCTAAAAATAAAACTACCCAACTAATTAGATAATAAAGGTAAATTTCTTAATAAACATTAATTAATAATCTTTCAATTATTTCGAGTGTGCAATAATCTGTTTGGCTCAATGTGCGTGGATTAACAATATTTTTGCATGGCTTAGAATTTTAAAAGGTAGTAGTGCATGAGCTAGCCTTGAGCACTACTTATTGACTTTAAAGTGAAAGACGAACTTTGTCGGCAGAAATGGGGCCTTTTGCAAATCTTGCATGACATTTTTGTGTCTCTTTTTCTTCATTAAAAAAAGTCCCAAATAACCTGCCGTTGATGGTGGTTATTGGTCGTTGAAACTTTCCCATTTCTTTTTATCCATCTTTTTAATCTTACTCAAACAAATTTCCCAGCATTCTATATTCTCCTACCTATAGCTGATACTGTCTTTATAAAAAAATGGTATTGATATTATGTATCGGGGTTAGACAAACCTTTACACGTATAGTAAAAGCAAATGAAAATATATACATATTGGTAGACCTGAAGCATAGAGCCAAACTGTCTCGAGCTTGTATAGTTCGTTTCGAAAGAGGTTTAATTCGTGTTTGAAAAATTTTGATCAAGCTCAGTTGGTCAAAGCTTCGGTTCAACTGAGTTGGCTCTCTGAGGTAGGTTGATTCATATAATTTATTTTTTTTAAATATAGCATTTGTTCATTAAGTTTAATTATTAAGTAAATGAAAGAATAATTTAACATTTGATATTGTAGTTAATAATTGATGATTTTTACTTATGTACTTCTTATCTTATGCAAATTCTTTGATTTTATTTTTTCTACTTTACCTATACAAATTTAGGCTTATGTTATAGATTTGACTTAATAATTCAACTGCATTTTCACCTTCATATCAATTCACACTATAAACATCGTTATGACATGAATAGAAAAGAGCCAGCTGATCAGGCTTTGTCAAGCTGTAGCAAATTTTGGCTCAAGCTCGGCACAGCTAGGTAAGGTATAAAGTTTGATTAAGCTAGAATTGTGTTTAACTTGTACAAAGGGGGATGCAATATTTAAAATTTATAAGTTCAGATTCTAATCTTTTTAAATTATTGGATTCTAAATTAATAATTTGTATCTATTATATAAATATTTTAAAACAAATATAAAGTATGGATTAAAGTTACTTTCCCAGCATTCTATATTCTCCAGCTGATATTGTCTTTATAAAGAAAAAATGTTATTAATATTATGTGTCGGGGTTAGATAAACCTTTACATGTATATTAAAAGCAAATAAAAATATATACATATTGGTAGACATAGGGCATAGTACCAGACCGCTTCGAGCTTGTATAGCTAATTTTGCAAAGAGGTTTAATGATTTGAGAAATCTTGATCAAACTCGGTCGTCAAAGTTTCGACTCAACTGAGCTTGCTCAAGTAGGTTTATTCATATAACTTACTTTTTAAAATATAATTTTTATTTATTAAGTTCAATTATTAAATAAATGAAAGATTATTTTAAAATTTGATATGTTAGTTAATAATTGATGGATTTGTACCTATGTATGCAAATTCTTTGATTTTATTGTATCCGTTTTACCTATAAAAGTTAATTTTATGTAATAGATTTAACTTAACAACTTCAACTGCATTTTCTACATATATTTCATTATTAATTCACAATATAAAACATCGTTATTATGACATAAATAGAAAAGTGCAGGCTCTGTCTAGCTGTAGCAAATTTAAGCCAAAGCTCGGCACAATCTAGGTATGGTACAAAGTTCGATAAAGTCAGAATTGTGTTTAACTTTTGTCGAAATTATAGTAGATTAATTGGTTGAGCTCGTCTCCAAGGGCGGATCTACCTATAGATACCCTTCGCGGAATAATACACTATCTAGATAAGTAAAAAGAAATTGTATGTGTATCATACTATGTGTTGAGTTCTCTTAATTTTTTTTATATATTAACTTGTTTATATTTTTGATATCTCTTAACAAAAAATTCTAAGTCCGCCACTGCTCGTCTCGACTTGGCGTTGCGCCTAGCCCGTATGTGAACAAAACCAAAGAGCTAACCTCCTCATTCTCCTCCAGTAGATTAACATTAATTTTGAGATACTTAGACCTAAATGATGGATTCTGCATTTGTCAAACTTTACGGTGATACGTGGGAGGCTTTATAACGTTCATTATGTTATTCTTTACATTCAATTATTATTATTCATCTGTTTGGTTTTATTAGGGCGACTGGTGGACGTTGTTTCAATGGTAATTAATATATTGATGTAATCTTTGGCATTTTCCCAAACTCGTTAGCTCTGATTCATTTAAATAAAAATCTGAATGAGAGAGATGTCTCAACAACCGAATCTTTGCTCTTCTATAGTTTTCTTGCGATAGTTGCGTGATTACATTTTCAAAGTATCATAGGAAATTTTTCTTCTTCAATAGCTTTTGATTTTATTATATCCAGTTTTTCATGTATTGTCCATCTTCTGGAAATTCTCTTATAAAAGTCTCAAGTCATGAAAGCATACTAATTTGCAGGGGGCGGAATGAAGATGGGAAGGTTGTGGGTGCCATTCTTTATATCTATTCTTAGCCACAAATACCAAATGAAAAATGCGAGTTGGGTTGATCAGATTTTAGCTACTTCGACTAGGTTGATTAAACTTTTTTTCGCACTAGACAAACAAGTTAAGTTTAATTCAGTTACTTTTATTTCATGATTAAAAAACATGTTATCAAGTGTGCTCCAATTAAAAAATTACTTAAAAGTAAATATATATTTTATTTGACTAAAACTATTCTACGAGCTTAATTTCTTTATCTTAATTGTTAAATTTTATGACAAATCTTAGCACTACAAAAATTATACGTTTTTAATTTAAGAGAATTAACTCAAAAGATCTATTAATCAAGCAACATAATTTTTAAAAGTTGATAGAAAATATTGCTCAAATTATGGTGATTATAGAGCATCCCAATTTAAAA
Source organism: Petunia x hybrida (assembly GCA_037355625.1). Lineage (NCBI taxonomy): Eukaryota > Viridiplantae > Streptophyta > Magnoliopsida > Solanales > Solanaceae > Petunia > Petunia x hybrida. The sequence continues at coordinate 19,582 of JBBBVM010000856.1, forward strand.
CAACTGTTTAAAAGTAGCTTAAATATATTTTTTAGTTTGACTAGACTAATCTACGAACTTAACTTTTTTTTAATCTTAGTTGTCAAGTTTATTACAATTTTTGCACTGCAAAAATTTCAAAATTTAAATCAAATAATTTATTAATCAAGCAACTTAATTTTTTCAAAAGTCGATATAAAATATTGTTCAAATTATGCTCTATATTAAAAGAGAGTAATTATATATTAATGAAACTAAGGTTAAATTATTTACCAAGCTAATTTACTCATGAATAAGGTCTGATTATAAAAATAATGAAAAATTCAACCAAAAGAAATTAAAAGAAGAAGAGAAATAAGAGATGGTGAGATTCAATCAATAAAAGGAAAAAAAGAAGTAAAAGAGGGATAAGAAAAGGGAAAAAAAGGGTCGTGTGACTGGAGCTATAGCATATATACCCCTGCTTTACCACTGGGTCTGGCACCACAGCCTCCTTGGCGACTACGGGTATGGGGTCTACCCGTTAAAACCCGGACCCGGACTCATTAAAACCGATCCATCCGGACCCGCAAAAATCCGGACCCGAACCCGTAGACCCCCTAAATACCCCTACCCGAACGGTTTTTTTTTTCCTAACAAATACCCGTATCCGTTAAGACCCGTCAAAATTATGGGGTATTAATGGATATACCCGTACCCATACCCGTTAAAATAAACTGAGTAATAAAACTTGTACGTGGAGAGAAATGTATACACAAGTTTTCCACTCATGGTTTAATTTGTTTTGTGTCCATATTGTTAGTAGTGAATAATGTTCAAGACAAACAAATTATTTATTTAATTAAAAAAATACTTTATATTCCATAATAAATCAACACTTTGAAGTTTGAATATATATTACTCTAATATGGTATAGAACTTCAACTATTAATTTCGATATATACCTCAGAAAATAAGCTACTTGGAGTCGGACAAAGTAACTCTTTGAGTTTTTCCTATTGATCTTTTTTAATTTGTTTTAAGTATTTAAAATAATATTTTTAAAAAATAAAATTATAACCCGTAGCCAAACCCGATTTGTTAAGACCCGACCCGTACCCCTACCCGCTAAGACCCGAACCCACACGGATTTTTTTTTCTAGCCGAAACCCGTATCCGTTAAAAATCCGTAATTTAAATCCGTACCCGGAACCTGTGGGGTTACAATTTTACAACCCGAACCCAGACCCGTATACCCGTTTGACACCCATATATATATATATATATATATAAAGGGACGATCGAAGCTAGTGGATGTCGTGACACTCCCTAACCCTATATAAATCTGCCCTGTTAATTTGCATTATCATAAATGAGTTAACGGTGTACTTTGATGATTTTATTAAATAAATTATACAATATATAAAAATGACAGTCTGGTGCACAAAGCATCCTGCATTCACGCAGAATCCAGGGAAGGATCACACTCCAAATTGTGTGATGTACGCTGTGCTGATGCAAGCATCAGAGGCTATTTCCACAACTCGAACTTGTGATTTATAGATCACACAGAGACAATACTATTTATATTTTTAATAATATGAGTTTTGTAAGGGAAAAAGAAAAGAAAAACAGAAAGAAAAAGATCAATATTATCAATTGGTTTTTCTTAAAATGCATGTGATGCCAATACTTTGTTACAGAAATTAATAGTTCCATTGTTTTGGTTACCTTTACCAAAAATGTTAATATACTACTTATTATTATCAAAGTATACTTTAATATCTGTTGTTAGACGTGGTTTAAGCAATATAACAATTAGTTTGTCAAGAAATATTTTCAGTGTGTGAGCAAAAAAATAGTAACTTGACAAGAAAATATTGGATAATAACTTCTAGTTTGTTTGCTTGAAGTACATGAAAACAAGCTTCTTGTAAGAATTTGATGATTATATTTACTCTACTCCTAAGTCCACATCCAACCAGTTTGGAAGATAAATTATTAGTCTTGATTTTTTTTGGAGCTAAAATGGAGAATAGCTAGGATTTGCCATGACTTGTGTTCCTACGATTTTAAAAGAAATTTACACTAAAGTCTAAGATATTCGCCATGATTTATAAAAAGAATATTCGAATGAAATTCTTGTGAAATTCCTGGGCAGCTTGCAACGAATTTTTTTTAAAAAAAAATTGGGAGGTTTACGAAAATACCCATCAAAATTAAAATATTTACCTATCTCGACTCATAAGTTTTATATTTACAAATCTTACCCATAAATTATTAACATGTCCTACCTATCTAGACTTGTATACTATTATTTATGCAGTATACCTTAAAGGTATACACACATATCTAGACTTGTATACTATTATTTATGCAGTATACCTTAAAAGTATACACAATAAGGTATAACAAAAGTATACGGTAATAAATGGGTAGGTTAGGTAAATATTTTTAAAATCAAGGGTAGTGTAATTTTTAATGGGTATGACTTGCAAATACTTTGACTTTTATGGATATATATGTAAAAAAATCCTAATATTTTGCGTGGGAGCCTGTTTGGCACGCGCTAATTGATACGTTGCCACCGCGCACATATTCGCTGAGAAATAGCTACCTCTGAATAAGTCCCAGTATTTTATACTGCGACTTTGAACATGTTCAAAGTTCTAGTATAAAATACTGCAATCACTTAAACACAAATCGCAAATATAAAATATTAGGACTTTGAACATGTTAGTTCAAAGTTCCAGTATTTTATTCTGGAACTTTATATATAAATTCATGGGAACAATAAATATGAATCCTAAGTCCCAATATAAAATGCTGAGACTAGTATGGGGTGTTGCCAACGCTTATGGAGTGTAAGTGTGCCCGTGAATTTTTGGCTATTCCTTAATTAATTTTGAAACAGTGGATATAACTCATTTAGCGCGTCCAAAAATGGCTACGTATAAAAAAAATTCGATTTTTTCGTCCACAATTTTGGTATTGAAGGCTGCTTATGCAAAACTTCTTTTAATGTGACCAAAGCTAACAATGGCACTGCATTATCCTAGTTTTGCAAATCACCGATAAACGGTCCCTTAAGGCGCACTTAGAAAATCTAAGCCCACTTTTTTTTTTTTTTTTTTTCAAAATTCCTCCCTTCCAGAACAAACAGTAGTCATTTCACTTTTTTTTTTTTACTGTGACTCAAACTCATAAACCTCTTTGTTATAAATGGGGTGCTACGTCTTGAGAAATCTCATTTGACAATCTAAGCCCATTTAAAGTATTTAAATTGAGGTTTTACGCTAATTGATACTTTTGTGATTTTTAAACAAAATATTTCACTGCCCAATAATTAATTTGGTCCAAAGATAAGGAATAACCAGTTACACCAAAAGATACAGTTAATTCACGCTAACTACACTTGTAATCCTAGTCAATTCACGAGGCTTTTTTAAATTTCTGGTGAGATACACGCGAAATACATGCATGATCATCATTAGGACCATCATGCTTGCCAAACATCGATGAACTGATAGGATTAACCAACAAAAGTAGGCTTCAGCTATTATGTATTCAACATACCAACACTTTTTTAATAAAATTTAAGCATAACAACACTTTCAAATTTTATTACAAAATGTAGCACTTTAAGAAAAACATACATGACTTGTATATACATGTATATTCATGTGTATGTTCATGTGTATATAATGACACATACACATGAATATAGAAACATGCACATGACGTATAAGTACATACAATAATATGCAAAAGTTATATATACAGTACATATGTGCAGTTATATGCACAATTACTAAAGTTTGTATATATTATGTTACGAAAATATTGCTATGCTTTAAGTGAGATAATTGCAGTAATTTTTAAAACTATTCCTTAATATCGTATATTTTTGTGAATAGCCCCATATAATATGACTATGTCTAAGAAGCTAACCAAGCTGAGGCTCAATCAAGGCGGAGATTTACACAAATAAATTATTTAATGAACTGTTTATATTTTTGTCCTTGGTTGAAAAGTTTTGCAAAAAGAATCTTGAAGCTTCGAGTTTAATTAATATACATCACGGTGTAAATATTTTTTTTACCGCGTCGACTAATTTAAAGTCTATAACATGTAAATTTTCCAGTATTAGTACTTGTTTTACTAATATTTAAGCTTTAATTATACCAATGATTCAGTCGGGTGTCATTCTTATATTTTCCAAGATTACCAATTATATGCTAGTTTTTACTATTTGATTTCTGAAGGTCATATTCTTCAATTTAACTTAACCATTGATTAATTTTCTAAGCTAGATTAGCTAATTTAAAAGAAATATTAGGCTTGAGAATATTAAAACAAAAAAGTACTTGAAAATTACATGTTTATAAGTTTTAAATTAGTCGATGGTGTAAAAATTATTTATACCGTCGGTGATATTAATTAAACCTTGCATATGTTTGATTGTTCATTAACATATCATCCTTTCAGCGTCTATTTCTCGTAATGATTTGTTTATGAGTTATCAATTGGTCATAATAGGAGGGTTAAATCGGTCCGGTTGGATTGAATTTAAGTGGTGCACGAAATGCCACTTTTGCTACTGGTCTTTGGGCACAGACCACTAATACCAAAATATTTAGTTTGTGGCCACTTTGGCTTAAAAGATAGAACTTCAGTCCAGGGCCCGGGTTGAAGTTTAGTCCTTAAAGATAGAACTTCAGTCCAGGGCCATATGGATTGAAGTTCACTCCGTAAAGATAGAACTTCAGTCTAGGGCCATGTTGACTGAATTTCAGTCCTTAAAGATAGAACTCCAGTCCAGGGCCGTATGGATTGAAGTTCACTCCTTAAAGATAGAACTTCACTCCAGGGCCATGTTGACTGAATTTCAGTCCTTAAAGATAGAACTTCAATCCAGGGCCATATGGATTGAAGTTAAGTCCTTAAAAATAGAACTTCAGTCCAGGGCCATATTGATTAAAGTTCAGTCCTTAGAGATGGAACTTAAATCCAGGGTCATATTGACTGAAGTTCAGTCTTTAAAGATAGAACTTCAATCCAGGGCCCTATGGACAGAACTTCAGTCAATGATCAGAACTTCAGTCAATGCTTATTTAGTAAAGGCCCAAAAGTGATCTCTACTATAGACCAAAGAAATTTTGGCCTCAAACTAAATACCGGTATTAAAAGTGGCCGCTGGGTGAAATTTTTACATCAAAATGGGCTAACTACATTAATTGGGAAGCATCTTTAAACACAGAGTTATCTTATTACCTCACATAATCATTTTAAACCCTTATCCACTTTTTGTAACCATATTTTGTCTTTTCTCTCTTTTTCTAGCATAGTTATTAGATATAATTTGATGATATAAATATTTAAAAAATATAAGACAAATATATTTGTGTATATATGTATATAGAAGCTATATGTAAAAATATCAATCTAATTATATGCCATATTTTAATTATAAATCAAATTTTAAATATAAATCTTGTGGCGAGATTAAGTTATTGCTAGGTAATTTGTTAATGTAGTATACTGAAGGCTATTTATGTGAAAATCCTTATATTGAGGCTGCTCTTTATTATCTCCAGAAAGTAAAGAAGTTAGTCGTTCTTTTATATTAAAGAAGTTACTTCTTTCGTTTTAATTTATGTGATATAGTTTGACTCGATACGAAATTAAAAGACTTTTTATTGTGCTCTCAAACATGCCATAAC
>JBBBVM010000858.1:0-62908 GCA_037355625.1 Petunia x hybrida
GAGGCAAATATTGAATTGCGGCAGTTGGTTGACAAGTATGAGAGACATTGAGTATCTCTCTCAAAGACACCCGGGCATCATGACACACAAATTTGAAGAAAGGATGACAAATGCACTAAGATCTTGGTGTTCGACAAAAGCCAACTTCCTTTTCAGTCATATATATATCCCTTACCCAAAATCCTTGTCAACTTTTGATTGAGATCTAACCAGGCCCATCTTCCACTCAAGCGAGCATCAGTCATTTAACAAAAGAATCCTTGTCTTGAATGCACATAAAGCACCCAAGCAATCTTTCAACCTCTATACAATTTGTCAGTCTCTAAAATTCAAGTGCTAATCGATCATCCGCGTCTAGGCATACTCTTAAGCTTTATGTGTTGTTCTTTCTTCAAATTTTTGCTAATGTGCTAATGCAGTTTGCGCAGTTACGGTCGCTTTGCATCTAAACACTGAAATTTGTCAAGAATCTGCATTAAGAAAAGCCGAAATGGCAAGCCAAGCTAATAACATTTACTTCTGAAATAAAGTCTTTCGAACCAACAGCATAGGATACTAAAAAAACTCAGATAAGCCCAATTCCACTTCAGTACAACTTGTAGTATGAACGAACCGGAATCAGCTGGCATCATACCCACACAAGAGTCGCAAGAAAAAAATCCAATCACTATACAACTGAAACTGGCAAAACTCACGACCTCACACTACACCCGACTTACACAATAAACAACCTCCCTCTTTCAAGACTTTCAACAACAACCTTATCAGGCCCGACACAATTGAGGACAGACGAAAAGACAAACTCACACCTTTATTCCCTAAATAACCGATTTCGAAATTCGATCCAACAAAGATCTACACTCGTCACTCAAACATTCAATACCATGAAATCAGAAAATACCCAGCACCGAAACACAAAATTCTGAGTCTGATTGACCAAAGGCCAAATAATGATACAACAAGAACCAACAAATGGAAGTTGAAAAACTCTCGAGCCACAACTACACTTTCTACAAATCCATCAAAATAAGCAAGAAACATGAAGACACCCCAGCATAACCCAAGACAAATACAATTTTGGCCAACCTCCAAACCCGACAAAATTCAAACACCAACCTCAGTCTAAGTATGCAAGTACCCACACAATCAGAGCCATCGAGATATTCTAATCGTCACACTGGAAGACGAATGCAGATTCAAGCCGATACAATGGTGTTCAATACAATGCAACCGCTTTGTTTCAACTAACAAATTTTTTCTTTGACAGCAGATCTTTCGGTAAAAACACAAGATTCACAGACAATCACAACAGACATGATAGCACTTTAGCCACGCCAGGCTTAGAATATGACGATTAGCCTCATCAGGCTTAGAATATGACGATTAGCCCCGTCAGGCTTATAATATGATGACTAGCCCTGTCAGGATTAGAATATGACAATTAGGCCCGTCCGCCTTAAAATTGGACATACTCATTCTTTCTGTTTTGCAGGCACTACTATAATCAGCCCTGTCCGGCTTAAAATAGGACAAACTCACATATTTTATTTTGCAGGAACTACTATAATATGATGATCTATCAAAGGCAATAAACTGGGGCAGAATTTTTGAGGATCCTCTCAAAAATTTCAAGAGAGACGAAGTACAGAATCTAGGAGTTCACCGAAGAAAACTTGACCAAGGCCCAACATTCATGAAAGCATTATAAAAGCAGAAAAAATGACGGCTTTCCTAGCAGTGTTGCAGACATGATAATGACATTTTATTTTTTAGTAGGTCACTTTACTTTTGTTCGCAGGGTACACAGCCCGGCGACAGGCACTTTACTTTTGTTCGCAGGGTACACATCCCGGCGCGATTGACAAATAGCTCTTGACGAGCAGGCAAATAGCTGTTGACGAGAATGCAAAATAGCTCTTGACGAGCAGGCAAACAGCTCTTGACAAGAAGGCAAAATAGCTCTCGACGAGCAGGCAAAATAGCTCTTGACAAGAAGGCAAAATAGCTCTTCACGAGCAGGCAAACAGCTCCTGACAAGAAGGCAAAATAGCTCTTGACAAGGAGGCAAAATAGCTCTTGACGAGCTGGCAAACAGCTCCTCACAAGAAGGCAAAATAGCTCTTGATGAGCAGGCAAAATAGCTCTTGACGAGCAGGCAAAATAAGCTCCAGACGAGCAGGAAAAATAGCTCTTGACGAGCAGGCACTTATGATACACAAATATCTCATAACGAGGAACCACGACAAGTGACAGTTGACAATCCAACGACATGAAAATTTATTTTACATTTATAAATATTATTTGCAAAAAACTCATCCTTTATTGCAAGAAACAACGGGACAGTGTTCCAAGGTATACAACCCGAGACGACAAACAATTATCTCCTGACAAGATGCACATAAATGAATATCCCTAGAGGAAAAGCATACATTTCCTAACACTCAAAGCACCTGGAAAGAGACTAGACAACTACATGACAAAGGAGAGCTCAACTTTACAGGGAGTTTACTTTATCATTATCTTTGGTCGCATTTATCTTACTTTTGTTGCAGGACACTCTTCGACCCCTTGACAGATCCTTGAGCTAATTCCTATATTTCCATACTTGCCCCGAATGTCACTACTACACACGAAATTGTGCGATCTGCAAAAACCTTGAATGCATACTATGCACCCGTTCTGGAACCCATTGTCAATCCTACACACAATGTCTTTGCTATACCGCAAACTATCTTTTGTTGCCGAGTTCCCAAAGCACTCAAATCTATATTTCCATACTCGCACCAGTAATCTACCTAATCTCTCATTCCTGATTAGATGTTTGTGTTCCTTCATATTCAAGCTTATCTGTGTCAATCGTTTGTATTCTCGCGCTTAATCGTGCCCACCTGTTTGAATCATGCACATTTATAAAGCTCGCTCCTTACAACTTTCCCAGCTCAGTCAAGAAAATATTGAAGGCGAGATTACTCATTTATCGAGGTGAAGTAGAAACTATGTACGTATAAACTCCTCTTTATGGGTGTGTAGCGCGCCACATTTTCATAACTAGGATGATTATAAGCCTTTTTTCTCACGCTTGATCTATTGATGTTATCTCACCTTTGATAGTACCTTTGCTTTATTCTTCATTTTATCTCTCCAAAAGGCAAAGCATACACGAATCTAAACTTTACATACGTGGATAAGTTTAGTCCTGACATCCAAAATCGTGCGTCATAAACATCCCACACCGGCAACATGCCATTCTAGAACTACACACGGCCCGATTCTAGTGAAACCCGAGATATGTAGGCAACTCAGAGACCGGGGTTCGGCCGAAAATACCTCAAAACCCCATTTTCCTTTCCAGTATTTTTCCCCGCCGTCGTGACAAAATTGGCTACTCCATCAACTATCTTTGCCCAAAGATTCTTTCATCATCCCCGGGCAAAGAGGGGCAGCTGTTGACACCCAATTTGGTCCCTCCTTTTTCCATAATTGGCCATAATTTAATTTAAAGGTGCAATTTTATTATTTGTGCATAATTTGCATTAAAAGGCATGCATTTACGCGCGTTACCTTCTACTTATATATTATATACTTAAATGTGGCTATATTATGTAATTTTGCATTATTTAGGCTAATTTTTCAAAAAGTGATTGTTTGTGTAATTTTGTGCATTTATAGCATTTATTAATTATTTGTGACTATTTATACTTAGTTAATTTAAATTTTCTTTATGTGTACAATTTTGGTTTTATTTTTCTAATTTTATACAATATATATACATATTTATATTTTAATTATTTTGCACCTTTAAATTTAATATTGGTTCAATTTTTATTTAAACATTACCAATTTCATTTCATAATCTAAAGTTTTATTCCATTCATTTTGAACCTCGACATAAGGCCTAACCAAATACATCCTTTACATATCCTTTTTTCCTAAAATCAGTCTAAATTCATTATCCCCATGTTATTCCCCAATCTTCTCCATCTAATCTCTTTAATCACTCCACCAAAATCCCCCATCAAATCTACCAAAATCCCCCAATCTCCTCCTTAATACCTAAAATTATCCCCCCAAAATCTCTCCCCAAATCAGCCCCTAATTATATCCTAATCCTATATATCTACCATAAGACACAGTACACTTACTTCAGCAGTACATACACGGCAGACCCCACTTGGGTCTTCTTGAGTCTTCTTCTTCGCATCACTTTCACCAAAACACACACAGTACACGAGAGAGGCAGACCCACAGAGATTTTTTAGTCTTCTTCTCAGCAAATCCAACTTCATCTCCTTCCCAATCACACACACAGTATCACATCACACGCATATATACAAGAAAAAATATACAAAAACAGAGTACAAAGACACACACATAGCAGGGACCCCACGGATCCATCTCCCCAACCTTCCTTCTTCCCCGCATACGCATATCACCAATACATACACAAAAATCAAGTCGAAATAGCGGGAGATCGGGGAAGTTGGAAAGCCAACGCTGGTATCTGATTTTTGCCGGAAAGCCATTGCTCCGGCGAACTCGTTCTGGTTTCCTTTGTCTTGGCTGCCGGCGATTCGTTGAAATCGAGAGGGGGATCTCGTCGTCCTCGCGTTAGTCGTCACCACCAGAAACGGCGAAACCCACTGCCGCTGGAAAATCTTGTCGCCCGCGAACCTTGGTTTCTCCGTCTCGTTCATTTAACTACCGAGTTGAAAATGTTGGAAGAAGGTTAGGATGGTAGCGACGCCACTAGGCAGTCGCTCCCCCGCCTCTCTTTGTCAGCGTCGTTCGCTGATCCGCTAAGTCTTGGAATTTTATTTAGCTGCTCGTTTATTTTACCAATTGATTGTTTTGCTGCTCACTTGTTCCTTATGTTTTGTTTTACTGTTGGAAAAGTGGGGAGTCTCGATCCCAGGCATTAGTAGCAGCGAGGTGGCAACGACGCCACCAGAAAACGAATCAGTTAATTAAGCAATGGGTCATCAATCCTCTGCTTTCCTGCTACTACTACTGCCACTACTATGGAATGTGTGTATCTTGAGTAAAAGGTCAATGAAAAAATATATTTTACATATATTGAGGCCTACACAAGGAATTGACGGAAATACGATGAATTGATGGACTAATCATGGCCAAGAAAAATAATAATTTATTTGAGGCTATTGACTAATTCGAACGGATACTACAGTCCCATTCCAGTGTCCCTAAAACAAAAGGCTATGATGACGTGTATAAGCCGTTATTACAAACGAGCCGGTGATGGAGTGACAAGAGCGGTACTTGGCATGGAAACACGACCGGCCGGCGTGTTCGCAACCGTATCGATGTCCCTAACTTCCACCCAATACACACCTGAGCTGAGACTTTTAAAAATCCCCTTCCCCTTTATTTTAAAACTACTACTATTATTATTATTATTATTATTATTGTTGTTGTTGTTGTTGTTGTTGTTGTTGTTGTTGTTGTTGTTGTTGTTGTTGTTGTTGTTGTTGTTGTTTTAAATTATTATTATTATTATTATTATTATTATTATTATTATTATTATTATTATTATTATTATTATTATTATTATTATCATCATCATCACTATTTCTACTAACTTATTTTCTTTGTATTTTACGTGGAAAATTGGACAAGAGACGATGTCTTATTTTTTGAAAAAGAACAACGAGAAGAAAAACCCTTTTATTAATATTATCATTATTTACTAATATTATTGTATTTTTATTACTTGCATTATTTTAAATATTATTATTTATTAACTTATTTCCTTTACAATTTTCTATGGTGAAATTACCAAAAGACAACCCTTTCAAAAAGGATAATATATTCTAACTCATTGGATTTATTTAAATTTCATTCGATTAATTTTATTTGCAATTTAACTCGTTTGTTTGTTTTGCAAGGCGCAAGGCACAAGGCTCGACTATTAGAAGGAATAAATATTTAGTATTTACTTTTAAATTTGTATATCATAGTCTAAATATCCAAGTATTTTATTGCTTAGTTAGTTCAATCAATTTGCTTTGAATCTCAAATTATAAAGTCCGGCCGGTAACCACATTTGGTGGAGCTCGAGAGATGGCTAACCCCTTCCTCTCTAGTTTACTTGAACCTCTTACCTAGAATTTCTGATTCGTAGACTAAGTTTAGGAGATAATTATTAAAATTGGGTAGAAACAAAATAGGTGACCTAATATGCCTTAGAAACTATATTAGGTGGCGACTCCAACATTTAAACTCAAACGAGTTCACCCAGTCAAATCCGACACCCGACTCGCCTTGAGTCGAGTCCAAAATCGGGTATGAAAATATGTATATATTTCGGATTATCCATATTATAGTTCTATTTTATCATTGGTATTTGGATTGTGGGCCACTGGTCTAGACTTATATGGTGAGGGCCTATGCCATTAGATATTTTTAGCCACTGGTCGAGCCTAATATGGCGAGGGCCTATGCTATAGAGTTTATGAGCCACTGGTCTAGCCACAATAATAGTGAGGGTCGATGCTATTATGTTGTATTATATTGTATAAGATAAGTTGACAACTTATAGTGAATGATGGTACTTGAGTATTCCTTTATTATATTTATTATATCTTGGTGAGTATGTAGGCCTTATTGATGTTACCTTCTTATGTATTTTCAAAGACTTGTCCCAAAGGGTAAAGTAGCGGGCTTGTCGATGATCTTACTGGGCATCGGCTCATAACTTACTGCTTGCATGTGCAGACCCATCTTCTAGCCGGGCAGCTGGACTTTCTTGATCCGTTCGAGGCTTTAGACTAGAGTCGGTTGAGGTGAGTCAACCGCATTGTTCGTGGTGGCACACTGTCATATCTTCCTGTGTATTTTAGACTTTCCTTATATTTTGGGATGTGCCCTGGATTGTATGAACTCTTAGTATGCTCCATTGACATTGTTTATTGGGGATAGTTTATGCCGAGATTTTTGAGATGTTTTCTTTAATTATGATATCACTCTTTTCTCAACCAGTTTGATCATCTGTTAAAATTATATTTTGATTTAGCCTAGTTATCATTTTGAACTTCTTACTCACTTCTTGGTTCGCATAAGGGTAGAACGCTTAGGTGCCATCATGGTCCCAGAATTGAATCGTGACAGTTAACCTCAAGTGGGATGGGACTCTGCCATCTTTCTGAAACTGGTAATTGAAATGATAACTAAGTGAAAGATTGGCTTAATTATGGAGATCTAGAAGTTAGATAACAAGTACTTACTTCCCCGCTCAATATACATGTCATCATCTAGGTGGCTTAATTTGACCTGCAATTTTTAAATATATAAATTTTGTGTAGCCATAAATATTTCCCATTAACAATAAATTGAGAAGTTAAACTTAATTTATATCCAAATTTATAAAGGGATCTTTGCATACAAGCAACATACGAAAATTACCAAAAATGACCTATATTTACGAATCTTACTCGAAAGGTCACCCTATTTTCGAGATAGTAGCCTGCCGCAAGTTTATACAAGTTTGTACAATTTTATACAAGTATATACATGTGTATAAAATTGTATAAATTTGTATAAGTGTATATATGCAAGTGAATAAATCTGTATAAATTTTCAGATTTCTTCAGTATTAAGGATGTTTATATGATTTTTTATTTTTTTGTGTATATTTTTGTATTTCTCTCATTACATACGCATTTATCTATGTATATTCACGTATGATGTACTAGTTCTGAATACGCACGTTGCACGTGTACCCCATACTAAGGAGTATTAAAAATTTAAAACTAAAAAAAAACTTATTCTTGTAATGCAAATATGTTATTTACTGGTTATGTTTACCACTAACTGATTTGTTTAATTATGATATTTCTTAATTTTTGAAAGGTGAATTTCAAGAATGCTTATGATTGTTTAGTAGACTTTAGTATCAAGTGAAAACGAAAAAGAAGAAAAACACATACAAATGAATCTGACAAAATCTTCACACAGTTGAGAGTGAAGACTCAGTACATTACCCAGGTTACTAATATGTACTAATATGTACAAACACCACATATTTGATAAGGTGTTTGGATGTAACTTATTATAACACATTTTGGTCTATATATTCAATTTGTCCATCCTCCATGAATGAATTTAGGTTGATCGCTATTCGTTATTAGCTATCTGCCTTATCTTTATCTTTAAATCACGTTGCATATATTATTGATTAAATTCTTTTCTTTCCGGACAAAAACAAATAAAAGTACTCCCTCCGGATCATTTTATTTGATTTTTTAGCCTTTTTTTTCCACAATATTTGATCTTTCCAGAAATCAAGATACAATTTTACAATGTCACCCCTTGCTAATAAATAATATTAAACAAAATGATAAGTAATAATAGCTTGAATAAGGGCTAATGTAGTCAATTATATTGCTAATTAATGCTAAAAATATAATTTTCTTAATACGCGTGAAAACACCCAAAAAATCAAATAATATGGACCGGAGGAAGTATTAAATTCCAAAATATAACAAAGTAGCAATGCAACAGTAGCATCTTCACTGCCTCCTCTTTCACCATTATAGAGGGAATTTTACAAATCAAGTCATGATTTCATTGTCGTATAAATCGAATACCATTTATAAAATGAAACTTTTGACGATAATAAAATGGGAAAATAGAAATACCACAGAAAAAGTAAAAACATAATTGTTGTTGACAAAACAGTGGTCCTAACATATATACTTACCAGATGGCCAAGCAGGGGTACTTCAGAACATAGTAGAGCTTTACCCATATTAAGATATATATACGCAAAATGGATATGATATATCAAACATGTAAATGAATAAATAAATTGAATGTAAATAACCATTTTGAGATATATTCACAGCTAACAATTCCACTATTCAGTAATTATGGGCTGGCCAGCGTTTTGTAAAGATTAAAATGTCTAAAGTGATGTATGAATATAACAAATATGTACCGAATCACATAATTCTGATAAATATCCATTTAAAAGAGTAAGTAAATTAATGAATAGATATCACAGAAATGGGGCAAATAGCCATCTATGTAGCAATTGCATTTGACAGATATGGAACCTGTATATTATCAATTGCAACTATTCAAATTCTTCATTTAAATACAGTTAAGAGAGAGTATTTGGTTAATGTACTCATTTAAGAAGGAATATTCATCAATGCAACTCTTCAAAGTCTGCACTTTCAGATTCACGAGAAATATTTAATATACCCATTTATGGAAAATACTACTTTTATAACAAATAATTCATGACTTTTTATTTAAAGTTAAATTAACTTTTAGTGCAAAAATTATAGGTAGTACCCAAATCTAGTTTTTGGGTACACGCATTGTGCGAATTCACATAAAAAATATTACTGTAAAACAATAATTTTTTTAAAAAAATCAAGTCCTTGAAATGGTGAGTCAATCATATTTGGCTAAAGCATCAAAACAAAGAGAAAACAGCCGTAACAAACAAAGGTTCTTGAAACAAAAGCAGAGTTAAGCAGTTCCATCATGTATTATATCATTACATTGTGTATGGACCATTTCTTTCATCCCTCGATGTTGAAAAACTTAAAAGTATTTATTTTTGTACATACAAAGTCACAACAATCTTGACATTAAAGTCATACATATAAATACCCTAACATAGAAATACAATCTTGACATTAAAGTCATACATATATATATATATATATATATATATATATATATATATATATATATATATATATATAAAATAGAAAATATATATATTACTGTAGTTTTGTTGACAATGACTTTAAGTGAGTAAAAAAGACCCTAAGAAAATTAACTTAAGGTCCTTTATAGATATAGTGCTAATTCAATTATCTTTCAACGGAGAAGGAGCATTTCAGCTACATGTACATGGGTGAGGGGGCATATGGTGACATACCACAAAAATGTGGCATGAGTGCTCCTTGGTTTTCAAAATGCAATGAGGGTCTTATATAGAGGAGTAATATAAGATACAACAGATCAAATAGTTTAAAGGAAACAGAAGAGTTAATGTGACCTTTTATTTCACCAAATTGCAGCTTTAAATACGTGAAGTGGAAGAGGAAAGCAAACAAGCAATCTAAATTATTGGGAACGACTGCATTAAGTGGCTGCACTAAAGTCCACGTAGGTGTCTTTCTAATTACTCAGTTCATTGTAAGTGGAAGGTAAGTCTATCGGTTGGTAAGTGTATTTGTAAAAAATATAGCTTTAAAAGGGCAAAACGATCATTCACTTTTAACTTAGAGGATTGGCTCATTTAGAATAGTATGATTTTTAGAGGAGATTTGTGTGTATAAACTTGTCCGAAGCAATGACATAGATAAAATCAACGACATAACTTCAGTGAAATACAAAAAAATAACGATACCACCGGCGGGGAGGGTGTCTGCAGGCGGCTCAGTGCTAGGAGAGGGGGAGATTTGATAGCTAGTATTTTTTTATTTTGAAGAAGTGCTTAAATTTGTAATTTGAGGGATGGGTGTTATGCATGAAAAAAAATGGCATGTTCTTTGTAATTTTGGGCAGTAGGCTTTCTGAAAACTTTTAATTTATAAATATATCATTCCCTTTTGAATTGATTAATAAAAATTAATTATTTTCAAGTTTATATGTGTATGGATTTTTTTTTTTAAAAATTGGTTAATAAAAAATTGTATCATTTTTATTCATTTAATAAATTGTAAGGCCATGTGGACCGGTCACATAGGGGAATGAGGGTCTCCATTAGGGGTGGCCAGCGGTCCGGTCCGGTCCGGAACCGGTACCGGAGTCTGGTTCCGGTCCGGATCCGGGCCAAAAAAAATTAAAACCGGTGGAATTCCGGTCTACCGGTCCGGTCCATGCCGGTTTCAAATATTGGAGCCGGATCGGAACCGGTTCCGGCGACCGTTAGGCCGGTCGGTACCGGTCCGGTCCGGCCGGTTAACGGTTTTTTTGTTTTTTTTTGTTTTTTTTTTAGGCAAATAAAACTAAAATTTGAAAAACTTAACAATTTATTTAAACATCATTTGTGATAATTAGGTAAATTATATTTTTTAATAAAATAAATTAACAAAATAATTATGTAAATTATATTTTAAAATTTATTAATGTAAAGTTTATTGAATGAGAAATAAATAATTGAACGACGTCTTCTAGTTTGTTACTTTATCAGTGTAAAGTTTATGAAACAAAACAAACGTTTATTGAATGAGAAATAGATAATTGAAATGACAAAACAAACTAGAAATCGAAAAATTACAAAGATGCTAAATAAACTAGAAATTCGAAAATACATAATTGAAATAGATATTCCCTTAGCCATCTCTTCAAATTTTCAATCACGCGGAATAAAGCCATTTATTATATCCCATTCGGTTCTGTGTTTTTTTTTTAAGTGTTGCCTAAACTTTCCCGTCCCTCCATTGTTGGGTCCAGTGTAAACTTGCCACTCTTTGTTACAGATGTTACATTTAGCTTTCTGAGATTCAGTATCTTTCGTAATAAGTTCCCACACTATAGTACGACGTCTTCGTTCAGGAGCAGCGGGAGCAGCGGGAGCTTGATTTTCAGCCATTATAATTGTTTGGATTTTGGAAGAAATTTAGAAAATAGCCTTTGAGAGTAATTTGAGAGATAAATTGATAGAAAATAGTAAATTGTGTGATATAATGATGAAATAATAGTGTATATATAGATAAAAATAGGTTGGGGGGTTATGGGGGGCGTTTAGGCGGGGGGGGGGGGGGGGGGGGGGGGGTGATAGGCAAATATAGCCGTTTTTGGCCGTTGGCCAACGGCTATATTTGAAAGAGAGCCGTGGGGCCAAAATGCCGGTCCGGTCCGGTCCGGTTCGGTCCGGTCCGGTCCGGCAGTTCGGCCCAAATAAGTTTTTTTTTTTTTTTTTTTTTTGTTTTTCCATTGAGTTTTATTTAAAGTGATGGAAACTTTGAAAAATATTACAACAAAATATTATTTAGTTTTTACTTGTATATATTAAAGTTTAAACTTAGAATAAAAAAACTTGTAGTATTTTTTATAATTTGAACTTGTAGTTTTGAATTAATTTGTTATGTTCAATATTCAAAGTTTCAAACTTTGAATTAATTTTAGTAAATTCAAATTTTTGAATTAATTCTTTAAGTTCAAAATTCAATATTTGAACTAATTTACAAACTAGTAATTAATTGTAGTATTTTTTGCGCAAACTATAAATTAAAAATAAATAGTATGAAGACAATAGTTGTGATTGAATTCCAAGACTTGGAGCAATTTTATTGAATTGTTTAAGATATAAGAAGTGCAAATTACATCTAAACAAAAACTTGTAAATTCAAAATTCTTATTTAGAATATTACATTCTTTTAAACATATTAGCTAGTTTCTTGAGGACACTTGTAGGCTTTTCTTTTGGAACTGGCCGTTGTTGATCTTGTTCATCATCTCCTTCTGGTTCTTCGTCTTCTTCTTCTTCTTCATTGCCGGTTTGACTCCCTTCACTTGTTCCGTCGCTCAAAATTTGATCGATATATGCTCTGCCCCTTTCCTTAGTAAGTTCTGGTAGACCAAAGTTTCTTCGCTCTGCTCTTATCCAATCCCTGAATAAAACTCCTGTTTCCATTGCCTCCTCTCTCAACGAATATCTGTGATCTCCAATTTGAAATCTTCCTTGGCTGAAAGCGCTTTCCGATGCAACTGATGAAGCTTGAATTGTTAATATATCCCGGGCCATTTTTGCAAGAATTGGAAATTGCGATTCTTGATTCTTCCAATAATCCAACAAATTCGCAGTTCCAAAGTTGTTAAGTTTCTTTGGATATTGAATTAAATACACTTGGACCTCGCTGTATTCCTCTCCGTACTCGTCCTGTTCTGAAAGCAACTTTTCGTCAAGTCCCCCAAAAGTGCGCATTCCTGCTCCTGCCTGTGAAGAACTTTGCCCGGTGGATAGTATTGGTTCCGTTGGCTCTGCAGTGTCTGCCCAAGCTCTATACTTTGCAAAAACAGCCACGGTATCTGCATAAACTTTAGCAACAGCCTCGTCTACACTTGGATACCCATTAGTAGCAATTTCATCTGGAGTAATTTCTAAATTTGCATATACTTCTCTAACAAGTCGTTCAGTTAACTTAATTTTAAAAGCAGGATGCAACACAGAAGCAATGTAAAAAAGAGGAGGAATTGGAAAAAAATATTTTCTAAACTTTTCAATCATTAACCGTACAGCCGGTAAGTAAACTGCATATTGTTTATACATTTTCAATAATTCCGATATTCCAGCTATATAATATAACATGGTAGGAGTAGTTGGATAATATTGACCGGAAAATTCTAAAGTAGCTTGATAAAATTTATGTAAAAACTGAAGAAGATGTTGAACAACTTGCCAATCCTCATCTTTAAAGTGATAGATTTCCATAAAATGTTTATTATACATTTGAGAAATAGGCAGTCTATATTCATAAGCAACATTCAATGCCTCATATAAAGTGTTCCACCTAGTACAAACTTCCTTTGGGACTCTCCTAACTGGCATTCCTAATTCTACACATTTTCTTTCCCATTCTCGTCTTCTTTCTTGGTTTTTATTTCTAAAAATATAAGTAATAGCTATCTGCACCATTTTGATAATGTCGTTAAACAAGGTAAGACCATCTCTGACTACTAAGTTGTAAATATGACATGCACACCTAACATGAAAAAATTCAGGAAAAGGAGGGTTCAAAATAGGTATCAAGTTCCTAAGTGCGTCTGTGTTGTTTGTAGCATTATCTACCGTAATACTAAAAACTTTGTTAGACAAACAGTACGTACGACAAATTGATGAAACTTTGTTACAAATATAATTTCCCGTGTGTGGTTCATCAACAATTTTATAAGCAATAAAACGTTTTTGAAAAACCCAATCAGGATCTATCCAATGACAAGTCACAGTAATATAATCACATCCATTAGTAGAACGACCCATATCCGTAGTAAGACATACTCTAGTGTCAAAGTTATCAAACATATATCGCAAATAATCCTGATATTCGTTCTTAAATTTAATAATATCATTTTTAACAGTAGTTCTTGGAAAACCTCTAAAAGAGGGATTATATACAGCCTGAACATAACGAACAAAACCAGTAGAAGAAGGAAAACTATAAGGTAAACCCTCGAGGGCAACTAGTTTAGCAATTTCTTCCCTAACCTTTTGTTTATCATAAGTAAGAAGCCCTCCTGTTAAATGGTTAATTCTTGCTTGGATACCCGAAGAAGAATCATGCGCTACTCCCCCATGTTCGGTCCCTAAATATATACCACCCGCCCGCGTTGCCCATTCTTTAGGATGTTTATTTTGTAAGTGCTTCCTAAGTTTACCCGTCCCACCCTCATTACCCCCAGTTCTAAAAACCCACACCTTATCACAAAGCCCGCAGGAGGCCGTCTGCGCTTCAACATTCTTTGATGCAAAATCCCACACATCAGATCTATCCTTACGTTTAGCCGGTATTCTACTTCTAGTAGGAGGTTCAGGAGGCAAGTCTGACTGAACTTCGGGTGGACTAGCTTGAAATTCAGGTGTTTCTTCTAAATTACCCCCACTTTGATTCCCATATCGTGTTTCTAACATTTCGTGATCAAGTATATTATCAGCGCTAATATTATTATAATGTTGAGAATCATCTATGTGGTGGGTATTCCGACTAGAACTACCAGCAATTTCTTTACCCCTACTTCCCCTACGACCACGTGCCCGCCCCCCACTACTAGTTCCAATTGAACCTCGTTGAGACATAATAATAGCAAATAAAATAAATATATATATGACAAAAAAATAATAAAAGAGTAGAAGTAGGAACGACCAACCAAATATAACCGTATAATTGAGGTGAAGTTGAAACTTGAGCCTCCACTTCAATTAATTAGTTGAATACTTGATAATCGGAAAATTGCAAAAATAGCCAAATTGATATTTTCAACCACGTAGCGCCTCCAATTAACCCAATACTTGATATTTATAAACTTCACCAAGTAGCACAATATAACTTTGATAGAAACTCCAAATAGAACTTGATAAAGTAGCCAAATTATAAATTTTTAACAAATAGCCAAAGTAGAACAATAGCAATATTGTAGAAAATTTGAGAGAATTAGAGAGAATTGGAAGATTTGTGTGAAAAATATGATGAAATAATGGGGTATTTATAGAAAAAAAATAGCTAGGGGTGGTTATGGGGTGTATTTGGCCGTTTTTGGCCGTTGGACAACGGCTAGGAGGTCAAAATAGTCGTTGCCCAACGGCTAGAAACGGGCAGATTTTTCTTTTTTTTTTTTATTTTTTTGACCGGTCCGGTCCGGTCGATTCCGGTCCGGTCCGGGCCGGTTCCGGTCCCAATTTTATCCGGTCCTACCAGTTTTTTTTCGAGCCACCGGTTCGGTACCGGGATCGGGGGCCGTTAGTGGCCAACGGTCCGGTTTCAACCGGTCCGGACCGGTCCGAGCCAGTTTCCGGCCCGATTCCGGTCCGGTCCGGTCAAAACCGGACCGTTAGCCACCCTTAGTCTCCATTGCGGAGGAGATGATCCCAATGTAGAGTCCTTTATCAGCTGGTCAATTATATCACTGCCTCATTTATGTTTTGTGGACAGCTGACATAGGAATACTAGTTTTATGGGGGCCTTTTGTTGTACTTGTTAGCCACTTGGCCTTGGGAAAGTGAGTACTTATATGAATAAAATCTTGATATCTTAAGTAGTATCGATTGATTAACTATTGTCCTTTGCGTCAATTTATATATAATTGTTCGACTCAACAAACTCTTTTTTTTTTAATTTTAAAAAAAGAAGTGTTTTGAAATTTTTGGCCTAAAGTTTGTCATAATATTTTATGTGGTTAGAAAACTTTTGGAACTTGTTTCTTCTAATTTTTGTTTGTTTTGTTTGATAAACTGGAAATAGTTATATTAATGCTAATTTTGTTCCAAAATATTAGTAGCATAACACATAGTAGTGCTACTAAGAGCACTTTGATTATGAAGAGATGTAAAATCACACACACACAAAGGTAGAAACTCCTATTCTCTCTCTAACCCTGATGAGACCCAAATCGCACCAAGACACTTTCCAACACTTTCCGACTTGTGCCAAGCTTGGAAGATACAATGGACTTGAAGTCAAGGGCTTTGGAAGTGTTCCGGATGGTTTCATCATTAGGCTCCACGCCTAAGGAGGAGGAAGGAGGCCCAGCACAGCTAGGCGCCCCGCCTAGCCCAGGCGCCCCGCCTGGGAAGCTTTCTGCCTAAGTGTGCAAAATGGTGCCAGGCGCCCCGCCTACCTAGGCCCCCAGCTCAGGCGCCCGCCTACCCCAGGCGCCCCACCTAGCCCAGGCGCCCCTCCCAGTTCGCAGATTTAGTAGACTTTTACTATTTTGCCCTACGTGGCTTATTTGTTGAACCTTATTAGTAAGGGTAGTTAAGTCTTTGTGTAAGCTTGGGAAACACTATAAATAGCCAAGCCTAGCTTATTTTACACTTAGTTTATGTTGAATGATGAATTGAATATTGTAAAGAGTGGATTCTCTTTGGGTTTATGAAAACCAACCTTAGTTGGGACTTGTTACTTCTAGTGGATTCTAGTTGCCTAACAACCCCGCCCCGATCATTCTACTTGCGGGTCCTAGTTGGCTCGAGGGTAGTTGCATAGCGTAGGTGTTCTTGTCCTTCTCCCGGGGTGTAGCGGAACCAGTTCTCCGTTGCTACTTGGGATTAGAGATCGAGTTACGTCTCGTTCTTTATCCTTTTACTTTCCGCATTTGAGTCTCATCAAACCCCTTCCCCCTTCTATCTTGTTCTTCTTCCACACTCCAATGGAAATTGATCCCACTTTTACTTCTATTAACACATCTATTCCACCAAAGCCACCTGATGTATCAATCAATGACACTCCATCGACTACCATTAAGACGATTTCTTACCAAGAAAAACTACTATCTACAACTACATCTATAAACCCTACTAACATAAATACTTTTATTAACTATCCTACCTTCCCCTCTTCCATGCTTGCTCAGCCTATAGAAGGTGATGACTTGCTCGACTGCATCTCTTTTACACAAGAAGAAAAGCAACGCATTTATGCTCCTTGGTTGAACTCTGTGATTATTAAGTTATTGGGTAAGAGGCTTCATCACCAATACCTCTATGAAAAGCTCAAAGCTCAATGGAAATTATTGGAAGATTTCCCTTTAATCGATTTGGGAGAAGATTTTTATGTGGCTAAATTTAAAAAATATGAAAGCCTACATAAAGTCTTAACTGAAGGTCCTTGGTTCGCCAACGGTTTTTTCTTATCTATCAGATGTTGGGAGCCAAATTTTATTGCTACTGATACTAAGCTTTTAACTACAGCAATCTGGATAAGATTACCCAACTTGCCTACTGAATTTTTCGATGAAGGAGTACTGAGGAAAATAGGTACCGGTTTGGGCAAATTATTAAAAGTCGACTTCAAAACATCTTCTGCTTTGCAAGCCAGATATGCTAGAATTTGCATTGAAACCCTAGTCGATACCCCAGTTAAAAGTCATGTCTTCATAGAACATCATAAACAAAAAGTCATCTATGAAGGAGAAAATATCTTGTGTAAATTATGTGGTCGGTTAAGTCATCTCCAAGATAATTGTCCCTATTTTTCCCAAACCCCACTTACAAATTCCAGTGCAAGTAGTTCATTACCACAACCAAAACTTAAGGCAAAGGAGGGAGAGTTGGAGTGGCAAACTGTTAGCTTCCCTAAAAAATCAAAAAATACTTCTTCAAAATTAAATCCCTCTTCACCCTATATCAACAATCATTTAAAAAAGGCAAAGGAGCTGCATGCAACCAATTCGGCTAAGGTAAGGCAACAAGGTATGTCTTCAAATTTTTCTCCTACTGTTAAAGTCACATCTTTTAATTATAAAGCTCACCCTAAGCATTATCAAAAAATTAAAGAAAAAGGAAATAGATTTAATATACTAGACAATGATAGTTTGTTTCGATCGGTTCAAATGGAAAATGATAATGACACTCCTAGCACCATGCAAAAGTCGATGGAAACTATGCTAGGTCAAACCATAGATGAAAACTTGAGCCAAATGGAAAAAACAAATGCCACGTTGGACTGCATAACTTCGGATGAGGCTAAGGCAACATATAGTGCTACTGACAATTCTTCTACACATTCCTTTACATTTCCAATTATCAATGCCTCGTCAACCACTAACACAATTTGTGTCCAAAATCAGACACCGGCTCCTTTAGCCAATAACCTTGACCTCACTGATCCAAACATTAATTCCCATATCTCCTCTCTTTCCTTGGAAAATTTTGCTCACTCAAACACGCCATCTACCATGCAACTCTCTAAATCAGTTCGTCCTACTATCAATACTAGTTATAAATTTTCTCCTAGCAAAAATGAAGACTCATCCCTTGAGAAAGAGACAAAGGGACTTAGTGAAGAATTTACTAAAACTTCACCAAGAGAAAAAACGTCTACTAATGGAGCAAAACAACAACCCTCCTGCCCCTCTTCTACACGTGAATCCACCATTAATATTCACTCTTCCACCTCCTCAAAATCTTATCCCTCAAACATGGTTGGAATCAACTCTATGGGGTCAATCCTTAACTATTCCAATGACACTTATGGGACAACAAGCATTTGTGGTCATTCAAGACCCGTCCTATCTTGCTTTGATTGTAAGCGAAGCTATGCACATGACAATGCACAACTTCATGAACAACATGCTTCCCCACTTAATGCATGGGATGGATCAACAAGAGAATCCACTGATCGACTTGCCTTTTTTCCCACCTCCGGTGACTCCTCCTCAGATGCCAATATTCACTCTTTGGGACCTTGTCCAGAATTTGCCCATGCAAGCCCTAGCTCCTTTGAACAATCCACTACTCCAAGCAAATCAACAAGTTCTAGCCCAACAGGAGATGATCCCTCCTCAGGATCACCACATGCAGGAGGTTGTCCCACCACCAGCTCCACCTCCATCACCAGAGCACCATCACAATCAGCCAGAACAAGGAGGAAACAGGAGGGGGGAGCTAGAGGAAATCGTCCTAAGGGCAAGGGAGAGTCGCACGGAGTTTCAAAACCTAAACAAAATACCAATATTTCTCTTCAAAGAAAGACAGAACAAGAAGGTAATTTTCACAAGTCACTTGCAACTCTACAAATGCTCAATAGATGTGAGAGCCCCATCAAACAAAATAGCGGGCAAGTATGCAGTGGTTCTCAATCCCACATTGAGAACAAACCCTGATTTATCCTTAGCTGGGAATGACAACCCTAATTTTAATATGATTAATCAACTACACATAATTGTTTGGAATGTTAGGGGTGCAAATAATCCAGAATTTCGTAGGCACTTTGATGCTTTACTAGAAGTCTATAGGCCAGTTATGGTTGCTTTGTTGGAAACCAAAATGGAGGACCACCATGATCTTAGGGTTTGATTTAATTTTACTGATTATGCTGAGGTACCTTCAGTTGGTCGATCAGGAGGCATTGTTCTCCTATGGAAAAATGATGCCATCACTGTCTCTGAAGTGCAAATTAATGGTAATGAGATTCATGCTATGTTAAAGGTA
Organism: Petunia x hybrida; assembly: GCA_037355625.1. Lineage (NCBI taxonomy): Eukaryota > Viridiplantae > Streptophyta > Magnoliopsida > Solanales > Solanaceae > Petunia > Petunia x hybrida. Next base: position 19,631 of record JBBBVM010000858.1, read on the forward strand.
AATCATCCTACTTTTAACTTTTATTGGTTATTTTCCACTGTTTATGCTAGCACTTCTTACTTAAACCGAGCTTTACTATGGAATACCCTAGCAAATATTTATGATACTTTTAAGGGTCCTTGGCTAGTGAGTGGTGACTTTAATCAAATATTATGTCAATCAGACAAATCAGGAGGAAGACCTATTAAGGCAAGCCATGCTGATAGTTTTAGGAAGTGTATTAACTATTGTAACCTTATTGATTTAGGATTCAAGGGTCCTAAATATACTTGGTCAAATCAGAGCAAATCTAGAAATAGCTTGATTAGAGAAAGGTTGGATCGTTGTCTGGCCAATAATGATTGGATTACTCTTTTTAAGGATGCTTCCATAGTGCACCTCCCTAAAACCTATTCGGATCATCACCCCATGCTTATAAATTTAATGAAGCATTCTGTTGTGCGCATTAATAAACCCTTTAGAATTGAGTCAATGTGGATGTCCCACCCAGATTTTAAGAATGTAATTCACCACGCTTGACTTAATAGGAACTTTAATGATGCCAAAAATATCTTTGAACATGATGTCTTAAGCTGGAATAACACTACTTTTGGCAATATTTTCCATAAAAAGAAAAAATTACTTGCTAGATTAAATGGAGTTCAATCTTCTCCTAGTTTTCCTTCAAGTCCCTTTTTGCGCGACTTAGAATCTAAGTTAATTTCGGAATATAAAATGTTATTAAAAAATGAAGAAGATTTTTGGCGTCTTAAATCTAGAATAGATTGGTTAAACTTTGGAGACGCTAATACAAAGTTTTTTCAAGTTTTAACCCTCAATAGACGTCGTGGAAATGCCATTACTTATTTTAAAGATGAAACTGGCACCATTATCTTTGATCGAGAGGCAGTAGCTAATCATGTTTTAGGCTACTTTGAAGATCTTTATACCTCTGATCATACTAGTTCCTCCCTAAACCATACAAATCAACACTCTAGTTGGTATTCAAGCGTGGATCTATCTAGCCTTGACAAACCCCTAAGTGACCTTGAAATTACTAAGGCCGTCTTTTCTTTTAGTCCTTATAAGGCCCCAGGTCCGGATGGTCTCCATCCTTTCTTTTTTCAGAAATTCTGGAATATTATCGGAGATTCAGTTAAATCATTTTGTCACCATGTCTTTGCCACTAGTTCTCTTCCTAGTTACTCTAATACTACGTATCTGTGTCTCATCCCAAAATTCAAGAATGCTATTCATCTTAAGGATTTTCGCCCTATTGGTCTTTGTAACACTATTTACAAAGTTATAACCAAAATTATAGCTAACCGTATCAAACCCTTCCTTGACAAGATCATTAGTCCAAATCAAGCTAGTTTCCTTAAGAATAGGAGAGCCTCTGATAATGCTATCATTATTCAGAAATTTGTTAACAAATTCTCTAAAATGAAAGGCAAAAAGGGTGAAATGCTCATCAAGATTGACCTCGAAAAGGCTTTTGACAGAATAGAATGGTCCTTTATTAGGTCAATGCTTGCCTTTTTCAAATTTCCTCAGAATATCTCTAAATTAATTTTGTCTTGCATTTCATCATCTTCTATGGCTATTCTAGTTAATGGCTCCAAGACAAAATTCTTCAATCCTTCTAGGGGTATAAGACAAGGTGACCCAATGTCCCCTTATATTTTTATCCTGTGTCTTGAGCTCCTTACTGTTTATATAAATCACAAAGTAGACCTCAACATATGGAACTCTATAAAACTTTCCCCCAGGGGTCCTGAATTCTCTCATCTCCTATTTCTAGATGACATCACTATCATGTCCAAAGCTACTATTAAGTCAGTTACTGCTATTAAAGCAACCCTTGACCTCTTTTGTACCTTATCGGGAGAGAAAATTAGTCTGGCAAAATCTAAGATTATTTTTTCCAAAAATACTCCTCATTATCTAACCTATCTTTTAAGTTCTATTTTGGATATCAAAATAGGTCATAATTTTGGAAAATATATAGGGTTTCCGATTTTAAATTACCATCCCAAGGCCAAGGACTATCAATTTCTCTTAGACAATTTTCAAGCTAAACTGGCAAATTGGAAATCAAACTTCCTAAACTTGGCAGGGAGAGCCACCTTAGTAAAATCAACTATTAACACTCTCCCAAATCACATCATGCAGTTCCATTTTCTTCCTTCCAAAACCCTCAAAACTCTGGACAAAATCCAGAGAAATTTTATTTGGCGTACTACAGAGTCAAAAAAGAAATTGCATCTTCTCTCATGGGATGTCATTACTAAGCCTAAGCATATTGGAGGGTTATCCATTACTAAAGCTAAAACCAAAAATATGGCTATGATTGCTGGGTTAACCTGGAGACTTGCCTCAAATCCTACTTCTCTATGGGTCAATACTCTCTCTAACAAATATCTTTCTAAACCAGAGTTAAGATCTCATTCCTTCATCTGGAAAAATATTACCAAAGCTTGGCCCATCTGTTATCATAATACTTATTGGATTGTAGGTGATGGTAGAAACATTTCCTTCTGGCATCATAACTGGATGGCTAGTAGGACCAATCTTAGGAGTTTAATCAATGGTCCTCTCAAATTAGGTGAAGAAAATCTTAAGGTAGCAGACCTCCTAGTGAATAATACCCTAGACCTTTCCAAGGTTTCTTTTCCTTTTCCTGATAATCTTAGACACTCTATAGTCAAATCCTTTTATCCTTCTGACTCTGAGGACTACCCAATTTGGAATAATTCGAGTAATGGTATTTTCTCTTTAAAGTCTACCTACTCCATCATAGAAAATTTTACTAGTAGTGGAAAAGACTTTACTTGGATTTGGAGACTCAATACCCTGAACAAAATAAAATATTTTTTATGGCAATGCCAGCACAACCGACTTCCTACTCGTCTCTATCTTAGTAAGATTGGTATGAACGTTGATCCTGTTTGTACTATTTGTAACAGTAAAGAGGAATCCTTATACCATATTTTTCTTAGAGTGTTACATAGCCAGGAACTTTTGGTATGACTGCTCTATCTCTTATGATATACCAGATTCCCCAAATTGGCTAGATGACCTTCGTAACCTCTCTACAAATCTAACTTCTCTCCATTTCAATTGGCTTGATTTTCTTTCTTTTGCTTTATGGAATCTTTGGCAAAATCGTAATGGTAACAACATTAACAATATGGCAAATGATTTAGCTTTCAGTAACGTTAAAGCTAAAGTTATGGAGTATAATCTATTTACTTCTAAGGTGTTTAACCCTAGTCATCCTATCCAGATTATTTCTAAATGGCATCCCCCTCCTTTTAATTTTATCAAGTTAAACACGGATGGGGCGTTCAATATTGCTAATACAAAGGCTAGTATTGGAGGTGTCTTTCGTAATTCTAAAGGAGAATGGATTCTAGGCTATCACAAGAAATTACACGGTCTAAATTCTATGCATGTTGAATTAATGGCCCTTCATTATGGTCTTACATTAGCATCAAATCTTAATTATTCTCATTTGGAAGTGGAGACAGACTCCACAGATTTAATTCATCTTTTAGAAAAGCCTGACCCTAATTACTCTTCTATTGTGCTTAAATGCAGGTTAATGATGTGCTCCCTCCAAATAACCACAATTAGGCATAACTTTCGGCAGGGTAACAAGGTTGCGCATCTACTGGCGCAAGGAGCTCCTGATATGTCCAAAGATTCAACTTTCTATCACTATGCAGTGCCACCTAATTTTGTCCAACATGCTCTACGGGAAGATAGTGTGGGCACTACTTTTGTCTCTACAATATCGGATTGTAATATTAAGTATTTTGTTAAGTTAGGAAACCTAAATGTGCTTAATGCACTTTCCTCTAATTCCTATGTTGGTTCTTGTATTGATGCGGATCAACTTAATAGCCGCATGAACTCACTTTGTAATCCTTCCTAGTATTTTAATGAAAATCTTGGTTTTAACCAACAAAAAAAAAAAAGAGCACTTTGATTGCCATGTCCAGCCAACATATACTACAATCATTCTCTGAAATAATCTTAACAAAAGGTGTTCCTTCATTATCCTTCTGGAGCCTACAAACACTATTAATCTTGGTTTGCTTGGTTCTTCTTTTGCCAAAAGGTGTGCAACCTCATTTTTTTATTTAAAGCTATGCCGGATCATCGATATCCTCGTGGTGCATGAACCACCTGCAGCCATTAATAATAATGTCATAAACAGGGTAACCTTACTCTAATAATTGAATTACCTCCTCATTTACCGAGCTTCTAGCTCTAAGGCAAAGGCTCGAGATGGCATATGACTTGAATCACACCATTGAAGTATTTGTCTGTTATAAAATATTTTTTACTAAGCGTTAAATGAGAAGTTCAATTTAAAGTATTTTTAAATTTACAAAATATGATTTTTTAAAGAAAAAATAGAAAAAAATTGTGTTATTATTTTTGAAACGAAATAATATTCTATGCGAATATCTTTACTAATAATTTTCTTCTTTTATCTTGGTCAAAGTGTAGCTAACCTGGCATTGATAACAAATTGAGGACTTCTGAGTCATTTTTAATGTGTTTAAAAGTTTATTTTTGACCGAAGCATATATATGGAGATTAGCATAAGGACTAGGCTGTTAAAAGAAAATAAGGTCTGCCAAACCTACAAAATATTGCCCTTTCTTTCTGGCTTGTAGATATTCAATACTGTGGATCAAACTTTTTTCATTTTAAAACTTTGTAGCTTCATATTTATTAGCTAGCAATAATAGTCACTAAGAGTGTCAATGATTCGGTTCGATCGATTGTTTTAAAATTTTTTACCATACAAATTTTTCGACTATTCTAGTATGTATAATCAAAAGTTGAATTTACGAATTGAAACCATCCCAATCATAACTGTTTCTCTTCGTTTTTGGTACCGTTCGGTTAATTTTTGATTTTTTTTTGAAACATTGTGTACAACTATCACATAAATAAAATTGTATTTTGGCATACAAGACAACAGTATTTAAAAAATGTGTGTCACTTTCATTGCAAAACTCATATGGTTCTAGTGACAACAACAACAACAACATAGCAGTGTTACCCCACAAGTAGGTTTTTAGTGACTAAACCAAAATATAAATATTATATTACTTAAGTAAACAATATTAGAGACAACAATTACATTCAATTGAATTTTGGCGATTGGTGCCTATGATGATTCATTACAACATGTGGTAGTGATGCAAAGCAATACACGAAAGTAAAAACGAAAAGTAAAGATAGATAAAGTTAGACACAAATCCAACTTTATCCGAACAAATTCAAGGAACTAGATCTTGGAACCTCTCGGATAGAAAGTGAAAGAGCACCTACACTATGCAACGTTCCTCAAGAAAACAACGTTTCTTGCAAACCGAATGATCAAAATAGGAAAAGATTCAATTGGATTCCACCAAACGAAACAAGTTCCAACAAAGGGTTTCCACTCGGGGTTTGCTCTCGCAGGAGTCACAAGCTTCAATATTCAAAAACAGGGTAAGAAAAATGAGCTACTAGTGGAGTTTATATAGTAAAGCCCCACGGTTAAGTCTAGGAATAAGGCCACACGTCTGCCCAATAAACAAGGCCTCGCAGGGTCGAAACTAAGTAACTCTGGCTCGGACGCTCTTCTCCCTCGGGCACAAGTGTAGCCTTTTGATCGCTCATTGGTCATCGCTGATCTTCAAGGTTAGGATGCTGTCTGCCTCAGGCTCACGCTTAAAAATAGAGCTTCCACGACCGCTCAGTCTCCGAGTCGCTGATTCCTCCCGGCCACGCTAGGTCATGAACATGCACATCATTCAGAGACTTAGCTTGGCTTCGTGTGACCGGTCTTGTTGGCACAAACACATCTTGATCAGCACAGACACAGGTTGCATCAAGTAGTGAAGAACATTAAAATACCAAGTCTCGAAATGACATTATAAGAGAGGGGTAGAAATGAATAAACAAAAAGCTAGACAACCATTTACATTATTTCTATTGTTAAACTCTCGCTTGTTTACTTTTACAAAAAGATATTTGATTATAATATATCGTTCAATACTAAATCAAAGTTCTAAATAAACATTTGTCGGTATGAATCCAAAAAGACAAGCCTAAATGATCTGGGAAGACTTTCTATAGTAAACATGTAACTTCTGCAAGAACTAGAGTTAAGGGAATTAGGAATCTAAAACTAGCGAAAGCACTACACTATATTGAAGTATGTTAGTTTCAACTTTTAGTAGCAATACTAGTACTATTAAAATAGGTTGGGATATTGGAACTGCTAATTTCACTCTAAGGATTAAGGTTGAAAATTTATGCTTTGTTGTTTTTAGACTTAAATAAATTATATATAGTTATACATATAAGTTTCATATATAAAGTATATTTTATGTACATAAATTTATTCAATTCGGCATTTTTTTTATTTTTCTTGATAAAATAAAAAACCTAATCTATTGATCGGTATGGTTATAACTTTATATAAAAACTTAAAAATTTACTATAAAGAACCTAAAAAATTCGGTTGGATACGATATACAGTTCGATCGGTTATAGAAGGTATTCAATAAATCATTAACACCCCTAATCCTCACGTCTCCTCTATATCATCAGGGCCGTTCCGTTTGGCAAAACTTGGACACATAATTTATTTATGCAGTAAATCTTGCATTGGTAATATGGTGTTTGGTTAGCCTTTTGGTTACCCCTGGACTCTGCAGTAGTTATAGCTGTTTGGTTGTAATGTTTCGATCTTCGTATAAATAGTACCTTTGTAAGCTATGCGGAAAAATATAGTAGAGTTTTTATTTGGACTTTTAAATAGATATTTAATGTTATGGAATAAAATTATAGTATTTTATTTGAAAAAATGATAGAAATAACTTTCATAATAGGGAAATTGTGTCATTCTTTTAAGAGTTTAATTAACATATATCGACAGCGTAAACTTTTTATTTACACCATCGGCTGATTTAAGGCTTATTACAAGGTAATTTTCAAGTGCCTTACTTGTTTTAATATTGTCAAGCCTGATATTCCAGTAAATAGCTAATCTTACTTAGAAAATTGACCAACAATTGATTCGCGAATGAAGAATTGTTATTCAAGGATCACAATGGCAACAACTAGCGTATAATTGATATCTTGCGCATATAGGAAGGACACCGATTTGGTCCGATCATTAACATAATTAAAGTTTAAATAATAGTAAAACTAGTAAGAATACTTGAAAAATTATATGTAAGATTCTGAGCTATTTTATAGCTATATTGAATAATGCATTAGGAATTTTCTGAGCATAGCTAACCTCGCATTATATTGATTCCAACATATGGACTTTTGAGTCAATTTTTAATGTTTAAAAGTTTATTGCAGACCAAGGTATATGGAGACATCAGCATATATAAGGATATGACGGAACCATCCAATTGGACCGACTTCTTATTTTATCTTTTAGGGATAATTACATTAAGAGATACACGTCTCATAAAAATTATCAAAAAATATTTCTATTTTACAACCTTATCCGACCTAGCACTCTCCTCCCTCTTTTTTATTTTTTCTTTCATAGATTGCACCCCTCTCCTTTTTAAAGGAAAAAAAACTCTAGCCCCATTTTTCCTCTCTTCTTTTTTCCTCCTTCCCATTTTTCCTCTCTTATCTTCCCCCTTACAATATCACCGCCGCCCTCCCACCCCTTCCACCATTACCTCACTTCATTCCCTCTCCTCCAAGCTACTACTGCCGCCATCGTCACCGCTGCCGTCGTCCTCGCCACTGCCACCGCTGTTTCTTCTTCTTCTTCTTCTTTTTTTTTTTTATTTTTTTTACTTTTTTTTTGCTTTTTACATAAAAATGTCGATTTTCTGTTGTATATTTCGGTCAAAACTCCGGTGGATTTGTTTATCATGTTTCTTTTTCTTTTTTCACATTTTTCATAAAAAACTGGTGAAATCTCATTTTCTTAATGTTTAGATCTACTATTTTTTCTTGTATATAACTGTATAAATCTTTGGATATTTGTTAAGATTTTGTGTAAAAGCTGTCCGGAACACTGTATAAAATTATTTTTGCGAGTTTATACAATTTCATGCATTTTTATACAATTCTGTAAATGTGTATAAAAATGTGTAAATCTGTATATGTGTGTATATACAATGAATAGACATAATCTATACACTTCTGCAAATTTGTATAAAGATGTATATGCATGTATGAACAATGAATAAAGTTGTATAACTATAAGATTTGTGCACTATTTATGGATGTTTGTACAAAATTTATGTTTTTTGTGTATATTTTATATTCTCTTATTGCATATACATTTTTCTATGTATTTACATGTATAATTTATTATCTTGTGATAGATTTATGTGTACAAATTATTAAAAAATAATTATTTTAAATAAATACCAATAAAATAAGCAATCCGATGAGATCCGATGACTTTTCAATTTTTCGGCCACCGGCCACCGCTGCGCCGATGGCTGGGTTGCTGGCAGCAGGTCAGTGGCGGGGAGAGTGGGGGAGTGACACCTAGCATTTTTTATTTGAGAGAGAGTTCAAAGGGGTGCTATGTTATGTAATTTAAAAATAAGGGGTGCTATGTTATGTAATTTAAAAATAAAAGGTGCTATAAATGAAATATGAACCCTTATTTGTAATTTTTGGTGGTGGGCTGTCTATTTCTGAAAATTTCTCTATCTTTTATGTGTGCTCTCCAATTTTTACTTTGGTTCAAATTGACATAAGGTTCTAGATGATAAATATGACATGTACCTTTCCATTTAGTATTAGTAATACCTCTTTTGTGAGACTAAACTACAATGGGAAATCCTCAATCTTATGAAAAAATATTATCCGCAAATACTTTAAATCAATTTTCTTTGACCATCATTAATGAACTAAGGTTTTACTTGACTATTGTTAATAAATGTTAAAGTTTTACTTAGACTATTAAATTAGGCAAATACTTTAAATCAATTCTCCTTGACCCTCATTAATGAACTAAATTTTCCTTGACCGTCATTAATGACGTCAAGCTCACCACGAGAAAAATGAAGTTCGACAACGAAACAAGGCATGTAAAAACTGCTATTGACATTCAATGAACGAACTTATCACTTGGTGATATCAGAAATCTTTTATATATTTTCTTATAATTCACAAGTCTGAGAAACATTTACATTTGATGAGATATTATGGAAGGATGTAAACAACATGGAAAATTTTTTATAAGAATTTCCAACCAAGCATTAGCGTTTGTTATAGTATTTGCAAAAACAGTTCTTGTTAAAAACTCGACTTTTTTGAAAAGGAAAATTTTTGTTTTAGCCTTTTAGGTGTTTCTCGAAAAAACAGGAGTAACTCTTTTATAAAATTATCAAACTCAGTTCTTCAAACTTTAAAAGAAATTTAAAACAATTTCAAAAGAAACCGAGTTAAGAAATTATATTGGGTAAGAACCCCACCGCCTCAGTGTAAAAGCTCCAACCACGGGGCAACCAAGTTTCATCGAGGACATCTTTCCGACGAAATAATTTTCATCTCCACCTCGGGTAAGAACCAGCCAAGTACCAGATCAGAACTCGGGACCAATGAAGAATGATCAATATGGTGATCCCTCGAGGGATTACATCACCTCGGCTAACGACAACCTCTAATTATAAATGTCGACCATTGTATGACCATTGCTCAAACATTTAAAGAGAAGATCACGAGCTGACCACAATCAAATGCGAAGTAATGGTCATAAAACATAGTTATTACGATTGTAATGTCCCTTTTCTTAACAACTATAAATAGGATTCGTTTGTAACCAAGAAAGACATCCAAAATACAATACTTGATTTATATTCTTAAGCTTTGTCTCGTATTATTTCTTGCCTCGTTTATTCTTTTAAGTAATTGTCTCGTTCAAATTCGGTCTTAGCTTGGATACAACTTTGATACAAATAAATTATCAATCAACCCCAAAACAAATTCGATTTGTTGTCCTATCTCGATTTAGGCCAACATAAATTGGCGCTGTCTATGTGTAATTGGTAATAACGTTTGTTCCAAGGTCGAATCTTTCCCAGATCTCAGCAAAACGTCAATTACCTCAATGTCGCAAAAATCTGCAAACGTCTAACTGGCGGCATGGAAGTAGAAGTGTCAATCTCTCCACGGTAAGGAAATCTGCATAATTCTCAACCGGTATGGAAAGAAGAGCCCAGATTGAAGGAGGTGACAATGAAATCATTTTTGACGAGGGGGATTGCTACGAAGTGATGATCCCTCATCACGAGGCTCTGGTTATCACCCTAAGGATCAACGACTCAGACATAAAATGAGTCCTAATAGACCCTGGGAGTTCTGTGAATATCATCAATCATAGTGCCACTGAAAAAAATTTGTTAAAGGATCACATCATCCCGAAAACAACCACTTTAGCAGGGTTCAACAACTCAACAGAAAGGACTTTAGGGGAAATCGCCCTTGTAACCACCGCCGAAGGGGTTGCCAAGAAAACAACTTTTCAAATAATGAGTGAGGACATGGCCTACAACATCATCCATGAAAGGCCTTGGATTCATGAAATGGAGGCCGTACTGTCAACCATTCACCAGATGATTAAGTTTCCTACCCTGTGGGGAATTCGAACAATTTGAAGTGACCAATTAGTAGCTCGAAAATGCTATTCAGTCGCTGTAAAAAATGGGAACGCCCCGATCGGGCACTTGAAATCATCACCAAGCGGCTCGGAATCCTATAAAGAGGAGAGCTCGACTCTAGAGGTATCTCATCCAAAGCAGGAAGAGGAGGTCCCAACTTTCATTCAAGAACCTCGGAAACAAAAGGCCGAGGACTCAACGGTGGAAGAGTTGGATTCTCATGCCTTTTCAGAAGAGTTCCCGGAAAGAAAAATATTCGTGGGTTCGGAGCTGGATGCTGAGTCTAAGAAAGCTCTTATCGAATTATTAAAAGCCAACGATTATTACTTTGCTTGGTCTCATACAGACATAGTGGGGATCGACCCCGAGATCATGACGCACAAGCTAAATGTAGATCACAACCATTGCTTGGTGAAATAGAAGAAAAGACCTTACACTAGAGTAAAGAGAAAGGCGAGACCAAGAGGTTGCTCGATAATGGGTTCATAAGAGAAGTCAAGTACCCAGACTGGCTTGCTAATGTGGTTGTGGTACCCACAAAAAACAACAACTGGAGGATGTGTGTCGACTACACCAACTTGAATAAAGCTTGCCCCAAAGACTCCTACATTTTGCCCCAAATGGATAGGTTAATAGACTCTACGGCTGTACACAAACTCTTAACCTTTTTGGATGCATATTCAGGGTACAATCAGATCCTAATGGACCCTAGTGATAAAGAAAAAACTTCTTTCATCATAGATGAAGGAACATATTGCTACAAGATGATGCCCTTCGGTCTCAAAAACGCCGGAGCAACTTATCAAAAAGGTTGGTATGTCAAATGTTAAAGGACTACACTGGGAAAATGATGGAAGCATATATCAATGATATGTTGGTAAAATCTGTCAGATTGGAAGATCATTTGAAGCAACTAAAAGAGTCTTTTACAATTTTGAGACAATATTATATAAAGCTTACCCCGAAAAGTGTGCTTTTGGGGTCAGCTCAGGCAAATTCCTAGGATTTATTGTCTTGGAGAGAGGCATCAAGGCAAATCCTGAAAAGATCAAAGCTATACAAGAAATCCTGAGGAATTTTCGAGCCCGAAGGAAGTCCAATACTTAACTGGCCGATTAGCCGCCTTGAGTCGATTCATTTCAAGGTCATCCGAGTAGTGCCACAGGTTCTTTTCCGTCTTGAAAAAGAACACTTCCTTTGAATGGACTCCTAAGTGCAGGGAGGCTTTGAGGGAGTTGAAACATTATTTGGCCAATGCCCCATTGTTGGCCAAACCAAAAGATGGCGAGACGTTGTTGGTAGACTTGGCGTCTCATGTCGGTTAGCTCAGTTCTGGTTCGAGAGGAAGAAGGAAAGCAACAACCAATATACTATGTTAGCAAAGCTCTTCTCGATGCTGAAACAAGGTACCCTCATTTAAAAAAATTAGCGCTTGCATTAGTCATTGCTGCTCGAAATTTACGCCCTTATTTTCAATGCAACCCAATAGCCGTAGTAACGAACTTCCCCTTGAGAACTATATTACACAAGCCAGAATTATCGGGGAGGTTATCTAGGTGGGCCTTCTAACTGAGTGAGTACGACATCGTATACCAACCACGCACATCCATAAAATCCCAAGTGTTGGCTGATTTTGTAGCTGATTTTAGTGCTAAATTACTCCCTGAGGATGGAAAAGAGAATCTAGTTTCAAAAGGTCTCACCCATGGGGTATGGAAGCTTTACACAGATGGGGCAGCCAATTCCAACGGCTCGGGGCTCAGAATAGTGCTCGTAGCTCCCACAGGGAAAAAACTAAGGCACTCATTGAAATCTGAGAGGCTAACCAACAATGAAGCTGAGTACGAGGCCGCCATAATGGGATTGAAGCTGGCCAAAGAAATGGGAGCTGAGAATATAGAGCTAAGGTGTGACTCGCAGCTAGTAGTGAATCAGGTCCTCGGTGGATACTCGGCCCGAGAGCCCAGAATGAAACAGTTCGTGGCAAGAATGCAACAAGCACTCGGTGCCTTTCAAGAATGGAGGGTCATGCAAATATCACGAGAAGAAAACGTCGAGGCCGATGCTCTGGCGAACATGGCATCAGCAGTTGAAACAGATGACTCGGGGACTGACACCACAATTAGGATTTTCACATCGGCCATGGGAAAGATGAAGCTGGAAGTAAATGTGGTGAATTGGCATTGGGATTGGCGAACAAAGTTCATATCTTATCTGGAGTCGGGGACTCTACCACTAGACAAAAAAGAAGCGGCAAAATTTAGGAAGCAAGTAGTCCCATACACAATAATATATGGACAATTGTACGAAAAACTTTATTGCGGCCCGATGGCCAAATGTCTATGCCCAGGAGAGTATGAATACGTGATGAAAGAAGTGCATGAAGAAACGTGTGCTAATCACTCTGGAGCTAAAGCCCTCCTGCGAAAACTCCTCTGAGCTGGCTACTATTGGCCCGAAATGAGTGAGCATACTAGAGTGTTCGTTAGGAATTCCGGCAAGTGTTAAATGCTTCCATGATTCATCAATAAGCCGAGCCCTTGCACTCAGTGGTCTCACCATGGCCCTTCATGAAATGGGGGATGGATATCGTGGGACCATTTCCCAAAACAAAGGGCAGTGTTAAATACATCCTCGTATCGCTGATTATTTTTCCAAATGGATCGAAGCAGGAGCTTTTACCAGAGTCGGGCAAAAAGAGGTCATCGACTTCATATGGAAAAATATCATATGCTGATTTGGAGTCCCAAGGGAGATTACCTATGATAATGGCACACAATTCGTTGGCTCAGAGGTCACAACTTTCTTTAAAAAATAGGGGATCAAAAGGGTGACCTCGACACCCTGCCACCCCAGTGCCAATGGACAAGCTGAGTCATCAAATAGAATAATCGTCGACAATCTCAAAAAGAGAATGGACAAAGCAAAGGGCTCATGGCTCGATGAGTTACCAGAAGTGTTATGGGCAATGAGGACAACAGAGAAGAATAGCACTGGCGAAACCCCATTTTCTCTTGTTGATGAGGTAGATTCGCTAATTTCTGTCGAGGCTGGTGAACCAAGCCTTCGCTATCCGAGGAGTCAAATCAAAAAGCTATGCGAGCGGAATTGGATTTGGTCGAAGGACGGGGAGAGATGGAATTGATGTAGTTAATTACTCAAAAAAGGCAAATTGAGGCCTACTTGAACAAAAAGACCAAGCTGAGAGAATTCAAGGTTGGCGACTATGTTTTGAGGGCCTCAAACCAAACGACCAAACAGAAAAATGCAGGAAAATTGGCAGCCAATTGGGAAGGCCCCTATCGAGTGAAAGCAATCGTTAGGGAAATGGTCCTATCAACTGGCAGACCTCAAAGGGAAACAAAAGCACTTAAATTGGAACATATCAAATTTGAAGAGGTACTACTTCTAGCATCAACGAGCATTAGCCTTGAAGTCAACAGTACTCGAGCCCTAATCCTTCACACTCAACCATTGGGGGGTGCAAGGGAATGAGATCAGTCTGCAATCGACTCTTAGACTCGTAGCTCAAACTCTTCGAAAAATAACCCAGACTCGGGGACTCAACTCGAAAACTTCGAAATATGTAGACCGCCCGAGGCCCCGTTAAAATGTGCCCGATTACTTACATTCGTTGCCTCAAATGGATTTTGTAAATAAAATTTCCCTAAGTACGACTAGGCTCTATGTAAGCTGGCTCAATTTCTATCAATGGAATAAAAATAGGTTTATCATCTTTTTATCCATCAGGCCTTGTTTAAGCCTCGGCTCGAGGAAGAGACATCGTCCTAGGCTAGCTCTATAATATATTTAAAGTCTTGCAAGCACACATAAAATCAAAAAGATATTGAAATAGTTGATACTCAATAGTCATATATGCACAAGGTTCGAAGGCCAAAATAATTACAAGGATATGGCCCGAAGGCCCAAAAACAAAAACAAACGAACAGCCACTCACTCAGGCCTACTATCGCTACCTGAAGCTTCTCCTTCAGACGAGCTATCGTTGCTCGAAGGAAGCTGATCTAAGAACTTTCGAGCCATAGCGATATCTACCTTAGCCTTGGCAATCTCGCCATCCAATTTAACCCCTTTTTACATTGTTCAAGGGTCCTCAACTTGGTCTGGATGATTTTCCACTTTCTATCAACTTTTGCTCGGGTAGCTCTCAAGTCTAGCTTGGCCTTGAACTTAGATTTGACTTCAGAGGAGGGGACTGAATTTTTACCTCGAAGGGTCTTCATTTAAGCTTTAAGAACCTCGTTCTTGGTTTCAACCTATTTCATCTTCGAGGTAAGCAGCGAATATTTCTCCTCGAATTGCTCGGTCAGCCTTCTAAGCGTTGTATCTGCTGCATCCGTCTGCTTTTAAAGCTCAGCTCGACGACTCTCCTTTTGAGACCTCTTCTCAACCCTAAGATTGGCAATCTCTCCACGAGCCTGAGAGAGTTCGGCGCTTGACTACTCAACTTCTTTCTGAGCTCAACCCAATTTGGCTTCGAGCATGTTCCTCCTACGATCCCACTCGTCCCCAACTCGCTTAAGGTGCGCTACTAGTTTGGCTTCGATCTCAGCCGCTTTCATGGCATAGACATAGCCCTATAGCCAGAAAGAGGGAATTAAAAGCGGAAAAAGCAGCTAAATCAAGAGGCAGTAAAGCAAGTAAAAAACTTTACATGAATCACATGCTGAGCCGAATAAGCCGTCAAATCGTCCGAGGGAAAGTTCTTGAGCCGATCATTTTCTAAAGGCCTAAGCAACCCCTTGCAGCTAATGGTGACCCCATGCTATCATATAGCAGGAAAACATCAATTGGAACTGGGATTCGCCTAATCCCTCTGCCTTAGCTTGAGTTGAATCAGCCCTCACCCACTTTGCAGATGAAACTGCCTCGACAGGCTTGACCCCACCGAACTCAAGCTCTTCGCGAACCTTGTCAACAACTTGACTCGGTTCTTTAATGCTCTCCGCCTCGACCTCGCCTCAAATATAGACATTGTCTGGTTCGTCAATCAGTCTTCGTCGAGGGGCTCAGGCAAATCGACCTAAGGGATTTTAGCCTTGGTTAGCTTCTTCGACGTATCCCCTTTCCTTTTCCAACCTAAAGGAAGAAAGAGCGCCATTCAAAGAAAAAGGAAAAGAAAATATACGAAGGATAAACAAGGATACCTCTCGGGGCCTGACTGAGAGTCTGAACAGACTCCTCTATGGACTGCAGACTAGCCTCGACATCAGGGCCCTTGACGACATCCTATTGTCATCCCTGCTTCTTCTTCTCCTTCTTGTCTTTCTCTCTCTCTGCCTCGGCAGGCAACTCGTTAAAATCTGAAAAAACAAGAGGAGTAAGACTAGGAAAGAACGAATTATGAAAAGGAAGCATTGAGGCATACTAACCAAGTCGCTTGCCCGACCAGCCATTTTCCGCACGAGCAGCCAAAACCATCCAATCCCTCTGTGGCCTCCCCTCGGCACTAATGATGGCTTGCACCCAAGCCTCTAAATCCTTGGGAGAATCGATTGGAAGCTTCCTAGATAAGAAGTATGGTGAAGGATTAATCTCCTCACACTTATTGGAACCAAATAAAAAACGAGACCAGAAGAAAACTTACGTATTCTGTTCCACGCCTCGGGGAATCCAGGCCTGGCAGAGAGAGAAGAAGTAGGAAGAAGAACAAACTAATCACACCAACTACGATCCTCGATGTCGTCGCTCTTAGTAATGATGGAGAACTGGCCTCGTTTATTTAACTGACATTGCCATCTTTGTGCAGAGAAGGAGAAAACAAAGAAATAAAATAGTTGTACTCAAACATGACCCCGGATTTATGACTAATATAGTCAAGGCACTGAATAACCCTCCTGAAGCTGGGGCCTAGCTGAGCCAAGCAAACATTGTGTGACCTACAAAAAGTGTCCACTACGGGGTGAAGAGGAAGGGTAAAACCTATCAAAAATGGATAAGTATAAACAAAAGACTGACCCGGAACAGTGTCGCATGTGCGATGCTTGGAGGCAGGAACTGAAACTGGGATCTCGAGACCCCAATTATACTCCTCTCCGATCAAAGCTATATGTCCTTCGAGGCAAGGCTCGAGGAAATTTGAACGGGGAGGTTCATTTTCCTCCTAATATCCGAGGCCGTTTGCCCCATCATCCTAAAGTCTTTACTAGAATCAACCTTCCTTGGGATAACCCATTGAGGTTCAAGCTCCCCAATATAAACTTTCTTCTTTTTCTTCTTTAGAGGCAAGGTCTCGACAACCTCGTTATCATCCTCATCATCGACAGCTTCCTCAGTCGCCATCTCATCATCACTAGTGGAAGGTTCTTGACTAGCGACACTACGACTATCATTCGAACAGAAAGAAGTTGCCGATGGAGGAGAATTTATCAAATCTTCAGTTGACGCCAAAATACTGGCGTCAACAATGTTTTCACGATGAGAAGATGATATGGTCAAATTTTCAGAAGTAAAAAATAGGAGCAGCTCAAGGGAGATTACGAAATGATGAAGATGATGACAAAAAGTGATTAATTTATAGCACGGTGGAAGTGGATTAAAACGCCATAATGACATTTACATGGGGAAGGTAAAATAAAAAGTTGTAGCCGTTCAAAACAAGGCCACGTGCGGGGGATGCGACATTTAAGCGACGCTCGCCTTTTCAAAGTAACGCGCCACGTCACTCTCCCCCTAATTTAAATCCACCACTTGGAAAATTCTGCAACTGTCCAAAGGGTGGGGGGACTATCTGTATTGGGTAATGACGAGGCCAAAGTGTATAGGATTTTCCTGCTCGTGCTTTGTCAAATTATAGTATAGTTTAAGATATCGTCCCACAGAGATTGGGAAATCTATGCAACAGACTTGGAATATTCCGACTACTATTTGAGAGAATCAATTTGATGAAAAGTGAGTTGTTGAACATTTAAATTTAAATAACTTTAACTAAAACAAAATAACTTGGAGAAGATTTTCAATTTAAAAAGAGTTGGGAATCATTGACTTCACTTGATAATATTTGTAATAAAAATCTCAATTTTGACATGTATTTCTCTAAAGAATAATTACTTATTGCTAATTCAATTATATTTTGCTCACAAGAAAATAATCAATTAATAACACTCCGTGAGGTTATGTAAATTAATTGAGTTATTACAAGTGATAATTAAACCAAAATACTTTCCTTGCCTGAATTGTGCTAAAAAGTAGTGAAAACTTCGTGAGAATATTTTTACTAAAAATCAATAATCTTGCCTACAACAATTCCTCCGTGAGAATTAAAACTGAAGCAAGCAAGACTACGGACTTGAAATGGTAGATTACTAAAATTTACTTTCACTCTACTTATTTTATTCATTAGTTATCACATATTAATTTTGCTCAGTGAGAATTACAAAATTAATATGATAATAACCGTGAGATAAAATATGTAAAAGTGATGGTAAAGAATAATAAAACTAACATTCCCTCACAGTGTAAAATGTGAAATAGATAATTTCAGGCCAAGTATGTATTAAAACTGAGATAAGTATTAAAAATATATCAAGCTTCATCAACTATCCCAACAAAAAGAAATTACTCCATTACAGAGTATGAAAATATAAAAAGGGAATTTAAAAGATTTATACTTAAAACTAGGAGTATTTTTACTACTAGCAAAAGAAAGACAAGAGAAAGAGAAACTTTAAAGAGCTATAGCTATTCTATAACTTGGTATCTAACTAAGGGAGAGTTGTCCTCTATTTATAGAAGAATACTTCTTCATTAAGTCTTGAAATGCCAATGGATGAAGATGTGTAGCAAGTTCCTTGCATAATGACATAATACGTAGAGTCTTGAAAAAGGCCAATTGATGAATATGTTTAGAAAGTCCTTGCATAATGATAGTCTTCCATTGCTCCTTTATTTGCTTTAATTCCACATTTTTTTATTAAATGTGTAATTCCATATTACCAAAATGTATAATAAGGAGCAAATATTGTACCCAAGATATGTAACATCTTTCTTGCATAGTGAGGAAGACATGTCATGGACTTCTTCTTGCATACGTAAAACTCTTCTTCCTTTGTTATTAACTTTATTCATGATATATTTCTCTTTCCAAATATTCTTTTTCTCTGCAAGATTTGTTAGAAAATATAGGAGAATTGGATATATTTATTCGTGCTTTTATTTAAAATATATATTTTTATATAAGAAAATACAATAATAAATTATATTCATCAAATTCCCCCATACTTGAACTTTTTCTCGTCCTCGAGTAAAAAGATTTTTTTTTTTTTTAAAAAAATTATTTTCTTCAAAAATTGCGACTTTTGTAGGATATGCAATTTATTCAAAATAAATATCTCTCATTATGTTCAATGCAATTATCCTTTCTAAATTCACCAAATCTTTTACCTTATGTCTGAATTCTGACTTGATCAACAAAAGCTTGCATTCTTCGCCCCTTGAATCTTTCAGAATTGATAAATTTATGATCACTTATTCAGTAAGTATCATAGCCGAGTCCATATGCTTGCTCTTCATGTTTATCTCCACTAATATAGATACAACACTAATTTTTAAAATCTTTTAGGACTTTTCTTGGCTTTTAATATCAGGCTATAGGCTTGTAGGGTAAGGATATATTTATAGTGACTTTTCTCCTTCCAACTTTGAGCAAACATTTCTTGGTTCTTAGTATTTTCATCTTTTTTTTTTTTTTGTTTTTTTTTTTGTTTTTTTGTTTTTTGTTAAGCACTCCTCCTTATTACATTCCTTGCCTTTTCAATGTCATTAACAATCATATATTCTTTTTTTTGGTACTTCTTCCTCTTATTGATATCAATTTGTGCTCATTAACTGCTGGAAGAAAGTGTATTTTTATGTGTATATATAGAGATATATACATATATACGGCTAATATATATATTTTTTTCCTCTTCTTTTTTTTTAAAGAGAAATACGGTGTTAAAAAAAATTAGGATCAAGGCTAAAAAGATTATAAGAGGTAAAATATGTATATTTGGATGAAAAATAAAGAGGCTAGAACTGGGAATCAAAGAAGGCCTAAGTTCATTTTTCAAAAATCAGTGCCATCCATTATTTCGCCTCGAAAAATATTTAGAGCAAATTCTAGCAAAGTTTATTGATTCTTCCTGCTTTTGTGATCATAACTTTTCTCAATCCCAATGATTTCCTGAGTCGAAGATGCTTGCTAATGTTTTCAAAAAATCAAAATCGTTCATGAAAAACATATGGTGAAAAATAAAAAGAAATAATATTGAGCATAATGTAAAGAATTTATGTTGTTAATTAAATACCTACAAAAATCACAGTTTAGAAGAAGATATTATATGTAAAATATATAAATTAGAATAATCCTCCCCCACACTTGAACATTTCATTCTCCAGAATGAAAACACGTTTCAACACGAGTGGAAAGGGAGTAAAAGGAATTTTTTTTTTAAACTAGGAAAATTAAAATAGAAAATACTACTTAATAATTTAAAAAAAAAATATTTTTGGCTTTCAAAATTACGATCACAGAAGAAAGCTTGAAAGAAACTGTGACCACACATATTCTATGTGTAATAGACTGATTATTTTAACACCTTAACAGTCATAAGGTCCTAGTTTGAATATAAACTAGAAAATTACCTGTGCCAAGATTAGATTTGCACAATTGAATGGTTAACCACCAGTAACTTAGGCATACCGATCACCATGGAGTTACTCCTGTCTAGGTGACACTGTTTTGTAGAGGCATTCATGAGATGTTCCGGTTGTACAATAATCTGGATATTGACCAGATCAATTGGTTAAGCATTTAATTAGTCAGATCTATGTTGGACTTATAAGGCTCCATTGCTTCACCCTCAATGGCTACGGGTAAGAAACCTTAGTTCTGAGTTTAACGTCGTCAGCTCGACGTAGTAACTGTGAAACTCATCAATCTATCATGGTTACTGATGGTTGCTGCTCAAAACGTCCTCCAAAATATAATTTTAGCATGTGGCCATTGACTTTAAACTTGTCTCCTCCATTAATCTGTTGAATTTCAATTACTCCATATGGAGTGACATCTGTAACCATATAAGGACCAGTCCACCTGGATTTCAATTTTGAAGCTTTTTTGTCGGATCAAGTTGTCATGCCATTTTTTTGTTTTTTCTTTATAAATCTTGGCATTTTCATAAGCTTCCAGCCTCAACTCTTCCAATTCATTAATCTGAAAAAATCTATTTTTACCAGCAGATGTTAAATCAAAATTCAGTGCTTTTAATGCCCAAAAAGCTTTGTGTTCTAATTCGACTGGCAAATGGCAAGCTTTTCCAAAGACTAATCTATATGGGGATGTTCCAATTGGCGTTTTAAATGCCGTTCGGTATACCCATAATGCATCATCTAATTTTAAAGCCCAGTCTTTTCTTGAGATTCCAACCGTTTTTTCAAGTAACCTTTTTAATTCGCGGTTAGACACCTCAACTTGCCCTTGAGTTTGAGCATGATATGGTGTTCCTGTTTTGTGAGTTACACCATATTTTGATAGCAATGCAGCAAATATTCTATTCATAAAATGAGTGCCTTATATTTAAATAAGTAAGGATCATTCCACAGATAATGCTTAGCATCAGATATGAGGTTTTTTCTTTGTTGGTAAGAGAGATCTTGGGGTGTCCACTTTCCAACCAAGTAATTTGCAATGTCTGCAAACCAGGGTGGTTGAGTCACAACAAAGTTGAAAGAAAAGATATGTTTATCAAGGAATTCATCTTTTATTTCACAAGACTCAGAATGAGGGTTCTCTAATCTAGACAAATGGTCAGCTACTTGATTTTCGGTTCCCTTTTTGTCTTTTATTTCAAGGTCAAACTCTTGCATAAGTAAAATCCATCTTAACAATCTAGGGCGGGCATCTTTCTTTGTTAAGAGGTATTTTAAAGCCGCATGATCAGTGAAAACAGTGACCTTAGTTCCTATTAAATAAGAACGAAACTTATCAAAAGCAAATACTACTGCCAATAGTTCTTTTCCTGTTGTGGCATAATTCAGCTGAGCTTCATTTAAAGTCCTACTGGCATAGTATATGGGACGCAAAATCCTATCTTTTCTCTGGCCTAAAACAGCTCCAACAGCTGTATCACTAGCATCACACATGACCTCAAAAGGTTGGCTCCAATCAGGGGATACAACTACAGGGGCAGATGATAATTTCTCCTTAAGAGTTTCAAAAGCTTCTATACAATCACCTGAAAAATCAAACTTGACATCTTTCATCAAAAGGTTAGTCAGAGGTTTTGAAATTTTTGAAATTTTTTTTATAAACCGTCTGTAAAAACCTGCATGGCCTAAAAAACTTCTAATGCTTTTAACAGTTGCAGGAGGGGGTAATCTTACTATAAGATCAATTTTAGCCTTCTCAACTTCTATCCCTTTAGCAGTGATTTTATGTCCTAAAACAATTCCCTCAGTAACCATAAAATGACATTTCTCCCAATTAAGAATCAAGTTTGTCTCTTCACATCTCTTAAGAACTAAGGTCAAATGGTGGAGACAATCTTCAAATGTTTTACCAAAAAGGATGAAATCATCCATAAAAATTTCCAAAAATTTTTCAGTCATGTCAGAGAAAATTGCAGACATGTATCGCTGAAATGTAGCAGGTGCATTGCATAAACCAAATGGCATTCTCCTATATGCATAGGTTCCATGGGGACATGTGAAAGTTGTTTTATCCTGATCTTCTGGTGCAATTGGTATCTGGTTATACACTGAATATCCATTAAGAAAACAATAAAAACCATATCCTACTACTCTTTCTAACATTTGATCAATAAATGGTAAAGGAAAATGGTCTTTTCTGGTGGCATCATTGAGACGTCTGTAATCAATACAGACTCTCCATCCTGTAACTGTTCTGGTAGGTATGAGTTCATTATTTTCATTTTTTATTACCGTCATACCTCCTTTCTTTGGTACCACCTGAACAGGACTTACCCAAGGGCTGTCAGAAATAGGGTAAATAATACCTGCTGCGAGAAGCTTAATAACTTCATTTTTTACAACTTCTTGCATTGCTGGATTCAATCTCCTTTGGGGTTGGACTATTGGCTTGTAGCTATTGAGGATTCTGTGCGTGCAAATTGCTGGACTAATGCCTTTGATGTCTGCTATAGCCCACCCTATGGCTCCTTTATATGTTCTGAGTAGTTCAACCAATTTATGTTCTTGTTCTGCAGACAGAGAAAATGAAATTATTACTGAAAATAATTCAGGCTCAAGATAAACATATTTCAAATGGGAAGGGAGAATTTTGAGTTCAATTTTTGTGTGAACTTCTTCTGGTTGCATTTCATCCTCTTCCTTAGAATCATGTTCCAATAATTTTGCATCACTTCTAACTACAAGATCATCATCCTGTGTGGTTCCAGATTTAGCCAAACATCTCTCCATTGAGTCTAAAATCAATTGATCATCTTTAAATTCATCTGCAAGATCACCAGTCATGTCAATTGAAAAACAAGAAGATGATGTCTCATCTCCTGAAAATTTTAGAATCTTTTGCATATAAAAACTGACTCTTTCTTCATCAACTCTTAGAATCAGTTGTCCTTGATGAACATCTATGATTGCTCTACCTGTAGCAAGAAAAGGTCCACCTAAAATTATTGGTTCATCAGGACATTCTTTCATTTCAAGTACTCTGAAATCTACAGGGAAAACAAACTTATCTACTCTCACAAGAACATTTTCAATTATTCCCTTAGGTTTTTTAGTACTTTGATCTGCAAATTGAAGAGAAACAACTGTATTTTTCATCTCACCAAGATCCAATTTCCTAAAAATAGAAAATGCAATCAAATTAATTGAAGCTCCAGAATCACAAAGTGCTTTTTCAAAATGTAATCCTCCCAAGGTACATGGAATTGTAAAACTGCCTGGATCACCGAGCTTTTGTGGCAGCTTATTTTGAAGTATAGCACTGCATTTTTCAGTAAGCATTACCACAGAAACTTCTTCCAATTTTCTTTTGCTTGACAAGATTTCTTTTAGAAATTTGGCATATGAAGGCATTTGCAACAAAGCATCCGTAAAAGGAATATTAATGTGGATTTGCTTTAAAATTTCCAAAAACTTTGCAAATTGATTATCAAGCTTTTCTCTTTTCATTTTTTGTGGAAAAGGAATTGTCACAGGGAGAGGAGTTACTTTTTCAATATTTTTTTCTTTTTTCTGGACTTCTTTCTCTTGTGACAGTTCATTGGGTGTTTCAACATTCTTACCCTTGTCTACCTGTTGCTCTGGTTGGTTCTTTTCCTGTCTGTCAGCATATGGATCATCAAGATTCTTACCTGACCGTAAGGAAATGGCCTTAAGGTGTTCTTTTGGATTTTTCTCCGTATTGCTTGGTAAGGGACCTTGAATCTTTTCTGAAAAAAGAGTTGCCAATTGGCTTACCTAAATTTCCAAATTCTTAAGGGCAGAATTTTGGCTTTCCATTTTCTCGTCAGTGGCCTTAATGTACTTGTACAAAAGGTCATCTAGACTTTGATGGGCTTGTTGAGGCCTTTGTTGATATGGAGCTGCTTACTGATATGGCCTGAAATTCGATTGCACACGATTTTGATTCTGGTATTCGGGTGGTCCTTGTACCTGTTGCTTCTGGAAGCTTTGAGAATTCTCAGCACCATTTGGATTGCTCCATTGAAATCCTGGATGTTTTTGTGCCATTGGACTTCCAAAAGGGTATGGCTTGTACCCGATGGCATTGACCTGTTCATCATTCTGATTGGTTGCTTGGCATTCATGGTTCAGATGGTTTCCTCCACACATGTCGCAAGTCTCAGACTGGCTTGGTTGTTGTGTATTAACCTGAAAAGATTCAAACTTTTGTGCCAAAGAAACAATCTGTTGTGTTAGTGTATTTAAAGCATCTGCCTGATTTACCGTAGCAGCTCTTTTTATTACTACACGATCAGATGACCATTAAATAGCATTTTCTGAAATTTCATTCAACAATTGCAATGCTTCAACAGTGATTTTTCCCATTATGGAACCTCCTGCAGCTACATCTATCACATTTCTAGAAGATGGTTTTAACCCGTGATAGAAAATGTACAGCTGCATATGTTCAGGAATGTCATGATGTGGACATTTTCTTAGCATTGTTTTTAATCTTTCCCATGCTTGATAAACTGACTCAGTGTCAGTCTGCAAGAAATTAGAAATATCTAGTCTTAACTTTGTTGTTTTAGCAGGGGAAAAATATTTATTTAAAAATATCTGAGTCATCTGGTCCCATGTAGTAATAGAACCTTGAGGTAAACTTCGCAACCAAGTCTTGGCATCTCCTTTTAAAGAAAAAGGAAATAGCCTTAACTTGATTGCTTCAGGAGATACTCCATTATATTTAGCAGTTTCAACTAGTTTCAAGAAATCAATTAAATGACTGTGTGGATCTTCACTTGGATTACCGGTGAAAGTACAGGATTGTTGAATTGTTTGAATCAGGCCGGTCCTGATTTCAAAGTTGTTGGCTGCAACTGGAGGTTTTCTCACACTAGACTCACAGTTGAAGCGGTCTGGCCTAGCATAATCCCTTAGGATTCTATTTGCTGGTCTTGGAGCCACTTCATCAAAGTGATCTTCTACAATGACTGGTGGATCTACTCCCAGTTGGTTGTTGTCATCTCTTAGTTGCTGCTCCATTTTGTCACAAGTTACGCTTTGAGAAGATGATGATTGTCCTTTCCTGCGCAACCGTAAAGATTTTTCAATTTCAGGATCGTAAATGACCAACTCTTTGTTAGAAGAGCGGGTCATAAACTACTTGAAATTTTTAAATAATAAAATTTTTTTTAAAAAAATAATATTTTAAAGTAGTAGTAATATCAGTACCAGAAAGAAAATAGTATAAGGAAGAAAAAATTAATAATAATAAAAATAGTAGGTATAAAGTAAACTAGTTAGTAATAATAATATAATAATAAATATAAAAAAATAATATGGAAGAATTAGTACTAACAATAAAAATACAAAAGTACTATATATAAAATAGCAACTAGTAAGTAGTACTAGTAGTGCAAAATATAGATAACACTTGAGTAGTTTGAAAAGAAGGCAAGTAGTACGTAAGTGGAGTAGCAGTAGTTGTATTAAAGTAAAAGTAATAAAAACTGGTAGAAGGCCTTTCAAGGAAAAAGAAAAAGAAAAATAAAAATAGTACAATACTATTGTTATATGAGCAATAGAAATGAAATAACAATGAGGTAGTACAATACTATTGTTATTTGAGCAATGAAAAGAAATAACGATAATTAGATAGTACTAGTTTGTGATAGAACAAAAATAGTAAGATGACATAAGTTATTGTTTATGTCTAACTAATAATAGTATCAAGAAAATAATAGTAATAACTATAATTTAAATAGGAAAAAAATAATTGTGCTATAATATAAATAGAAGCAGTATTAGTAACAGCACTATAGAAACTTAAGAAGAAAAAGAAAGTAAAATAGTGTAGAAGTAATAGTAGCAATAAAAGTAATACTAATATAATAATACTTGTAATACTACTAATAATACTAAATAATTAAAAAGAAGACTTGTTATGTCAAAACAGTACTTACGTAGTAGTACAAATAACAATTTATTTATTTTTTTTTAACTTTTTCTTAAAAAGGTTAGTAGCAATAATAATAACAATAAAAAATACTTAATATAAAGAACTACTAATATATTATATTATAGACTATAGTATATGGTAAATACTTTAAAGAAAATTTATAATAATAATAATAATAATAATAATAATAATAATAATAATAATAATAATAATAATAATAATAAAACTTAGATATACTAAAGTAGACGTTATAATAAAATTAATAGGAAAAATAAAATGATAGATGAAAGAAGTGACATGGACTATTAGATAAACACTTTAATATTATTTGCTAACTAAAAATAATAATATAATAAAATATACAAAACAAAATATAAGTGTTAGAAGAAAAAGAGAAAATGTTAGAAGCAGTAGAGAAAATATTAGAAGAAGTACTTGAGTAACAAGGAAATATTAGAAAGAAGTACTTGAGTAACAAGGAAATATTAGAGAAATTACTTAAGTAACAGCGAAATGTTATAGTTAATATATTAGTAAATAATAGTAATATTAGTGGTTGTAATGTAAAAAATTTAATATAATAATAAAATTAATATACTAGAGAAAGTTTATAATAATAATAATAATAATAATAATAATAATAATAATAAATAAAAATAAAAATAAAAAAATAAAAAATGCTAGAAATAAAGAAAAAATGTTAGAAGCAGATATAATACTGTTAGAGATTAAATGTCAGTATCAGTAGTTATAGTAGTATTTTATAGATTATATAAATATTAATTATATTAATAAGCTCTCAAATTAGTAACCAAATATTTAGTCCGAAGTAGATGTCTGCCAATCCCCGGCAACGGCGCCAAAAATTTGACGAGGCCAAAGTGTATAGGATTTTCCTGCTTGTGCTTTGTCAAATTATAGTATAGTTTAAGATATCGTCCCACAGAGATTGGGAAATCTAAGCTACATACTTGGAATATTCCGACTACTATTTGAGAGAATCAATTTGATGAAAAGTGAGTTGTTGAACATTTAAATTTAAATAACTTTAACTAAAACAAAATAACTTGGAGAAGATTTTCAATTTAAAAAGAGTTGGGAATCATTGACTTCACTTGATAATATTTGTAATAAAAATCTCAATTTTGACATGTATTTCTCTAAAGAATAATTGCTTATTGCTAATTCAATTATATTTTGCTCAAAAGAAAATAATCAATTAATAACACTCTGTGCGGTTATGTAAATTAATTGAGTTATTACAAGTGATAATTAAACCAAAATACTTTCCTTGCCTGAATTGTGCTAAAAAGTAGTGAAAACTTCGTGAGAATATTTTTACTAAAAATCAATAATTTTGCCCACAACAATTCCTCCGTGAGAATTAAAACTGAAGCAAGCAAGACTACGGACTTGAAATGGTAGATTACTAAAATTTACTTTCACTTTACTTATTTTATTCATTAGTTATCACATATTAATTTTGCTCCGTGAGAATTACAAAATTAATATGATAATAACCGTGAGATAAAATATGTAAAAGTGATGGTAAAGAATAATAAAACTAACATTCCCACACAGTGTAAAATGTGAAATAGATAATTTCAGGCCAAGTATGTATTAAAATTGAGATAAGTATTAATAATATATCAAGCTTCATCAACTATCCCAACAAAAAGAAATTACTCCATTATAGAGTATGAAAATATAAAAAGGGAATTAAAAGACTTATAATTAAAAGTAGGAGTATTTTTACTACAAGCAAAAGAAAGACAAGAGAAAGAGAAACTTTAAAGAGTTATATCTATTCTGTAACTTGGTATCTAACTAAGGGAGAGTTGTCCTCTATTTATAGAAGAATACTTCTTCATTAAGTCTTGAAATGCCAATGGATGAAGATGTGTAGCAAGTTCCTTGCATAATGACATAATACGTAGAGTCTTGAAAAAGGCCAATTGATGAATATATTTAGAAAGTCCTTGCATAATGATAGCTTCTATTGCTCCTTTATTTGCTTTAATTCCATATTCTTTTATTAAATGTGTAATTCCATATTACCAAAATGTATAATAAGGAGCAAATATTGTAGCCAAGATATGTAACATCTTTCTTGCATAGTGAGGAAGACATGTCATGGACTTCTTCTTGCATACGTAAAACTCTTCTTCCTTTGTTATTTACTTTATTCATGATATATTTCTCTTTCCAAATATTCTTTTTCTCTGCAAGATTTGTTAGAAAATATAGGAGAATTGAATATATTTATTCATGCTTTTATTTAAAATATATATTTTTATATAAGAAAATACACAAATAAATTATATTCATCAGGTAAGAACACCACCGCCTCGGTGTAAAAGCTCCAACCATGGGGAAACCAAGTTGCACTGAGGACATCTTCCTGAGGGAATAGTTTTCATCTCCACCTCGAGTAAAAACAAGCCAAGTACCAGATCAGAACTTGGGACCATAAAAGAATGATCAATATGGTGACCCCTCGAGGAATTCACTACAAGAAAACCATCTTTTTCAGGCGATTAAAGTCGCCACTTATCACGACCCAATTTTTGGGGCCGTGATGGCACCTAAGTGTTACATCCTTAGGCGAACCACGAATAATTAAATTGACTCATAATGATAATTTAGATAGAGATATTTCAATAAAATGTAGGTGTAGACATCCACCCGAAATACAGTGTCAATAGAGCATCTATGAATTCTGACATCCGATATATATATATATATATATATATATATATATATAAGAAGCGTCTAAACACTAAAGTGGATCAGACGGTATGCCACCCCGAACCATGCGGTTGGCTCACCTCAAGCAAAAATAGTCACAGCCTCGAACGGATCAGATAAGTCCAGCTTTCTGACTAGTAGAAGGATCTGCACATTTAAACAGTAAGTTATGAGCCAAAGCCCAGTAAGATCATCGACAGGCCCGCTAAATTACCCTTTCGGGACAAGTCTTTGATAATGCATAAGCAGATAACGGAAGTACAATCCACACCTTTACAGTAACCCATAAACATTACATACGATAATATAATTATACAACAACACAAGCAATAATACGCGCATACATAACATGGTCAATAATATAAAGATACATAATATAGGCAACATATACAATATTATATTGATACTATGGCATAAGCAATAATATAATTAACACACAGCATGTCGATGATATATCTCGCATACCACATAGGAAATGATATACCTAGCACATAGCATAAGCACACACCCTGTGCGGCTTTGTTTATAGGTCATAACGCACCACAGGCCTCTGTCCCTATAAACAACTTTACTTATAGGTCATAACGCACCAGAAGCCTCTATCCCTATAAGTCTCCACATCTAGGTCATAACGCATCACCGGCCTCTGTCCCTAGATGGAATTTCGCTTCTAGGTCATAACGCACCATCGGCCTCTGTCCCTAGAGCATATCAATAATACACCGGCACACAACATCGACTATACACAAGTCACGTTTGTGCTTTCTTCTTTTTGTATAAATATAACGAGTAGTACATAACACTATCTACTAGAAAATGCTAGTTAATTAAGTACTCGACATCTTACTTAGCAAGATCAAATCTTATCCGCAAGCAAAATAGAGGTCAAGTCTCACTTACCTCAAAATCGGCTCAAGTGGCTAAGGAACGACCTCCTTTCCCAAACGATGTGCCTCCGTAAGACTCTTCTCTGAGCCAAAGAAATAGTGTCGCACTCGTAAGCATGTGAGGAAAGGATTCTAAGCCCTTACGCAATTTAAGAGGCAATTTACCAAAATACCCTCTGGTCGGACGTACCCAAAAACCCGTAAAATTTATGTTTCCGGACTCCCCATACTCCCACGAGTCCAAAAATACCATTATTGTACATACCCAAGTCCAACTCGGTCATTTTTCCCATTTCACAAATCTAGGGTTCAAACCCTCTTTCCAAGGATCGTCACTTTGATCCTCGGATTAAAGCGTTAAAAATGGGTAAGAATAGTTACCTTGTGTTTAGGAATGATTTTGGTACTCTAAATTCCCCTTGAAATCACTTTTAGAAGCTCAAAACATGAAAATAAAAATGAATGCCCGACCTAGTATATAAAGCACCTGCAGCTTTAAAGAGTTGTACCACATGCTGTCCAAATTGTACCTCACTGGATAGCTTTCAGTAAAATACCCATAACGTTTTATAGAAATGCCCAAATGATACGAGGTTGGTGGCATTATAACCAGAAGTCAAAGAGCTAAAACTTTTATGTTTTGACTTTTTTCCAATTCCTTATGAATTGATCTGAAAAATCGATTTCTTTCCGGCTGAACAGTAAAAAAACAGAATTCAGCAGCTTTTTTGGCTTTGTACCAGGTCAGCCACTGTTTTTGGGTCCAAACGGGACCGTACGAAGCTCGGATTGACCCCAAATTTTTTACACAAGTCATACAAGACTTGTGTGACATGCTCGTCAAGACGTAACTCAATTCAGATCTCTAGAACTCAAAAAGTGGGTCCCACGGGAAAATGGTCAAATTTTGACTTTCGCCAAAATAGCGAATTTTAATCAAACGACCCCGGAATCCGAATTCGAAAGTTGTTACAAGTCACAAATGACGATACAAACCTAACGGAACCCTCAGATCTCTCATCGGAGTTCGTTTACTCAATTCGAGCTCGAAAATCTCTTTTAACCTTTTTAAACTTCCGCAACGGAGACTTTATCAAAAGTCCTATCAAACGAGGTCCGTTTTCACTTCTGAAGGTTGCTACAGTCATAAATTACCATACAAACCTAACGCAACTTTCAGATTTCACATCATAGCTCATTTTCTCAAATCGAGCTCCGAAACCTCTTTTAGCGTTAACGAATATCCGAAACGGATGTCTTTCTCCGATACCTATCTAACAAAGTTCGTTTTAGCTAAAAATTTTCAGGCATGTCATAATGGACCTTACGGAGCTTTTGGGATTGTCGAAACACAAATCGAGGTCCCGATTCCCGAAACGACTATTTGAGGTCGTTACAATCTCCCCCACTTAGACTCTCGTTCGTCCTCGGACGGGCCCGAGTCTAAGGTAAGATTCACATTTTCACAAAAATAATTACACGGATTTCGAGGACTCTCGCTACTACCCGAAATCATAAACAACAACATAACTTTCATGCTTTAGAGATTGAAATCATACCTGAATTATCGAAAAAGGTGAGGATACTTCTCCCGCATGTCGGACTCGAGTTCCCAAGTGGCCTTTTCGCTAGGACGATTCTTCCATAGCACTTTAACCAACGGGATCTCTTTCGACCTTAGCTTACGGATCTCTCTAGCCGCAATAGCAATCGGCTCCTCAAAATAAGCCAAGTCCTCGTCGATCTCGACAGAAGCCATATCAATCACATGGGATGGATCATGAACATACTTTCGGAGCATAGATACGTGGAATACAGGATGAACTGACAGAGATGGAGGCAAAGAAAGCCTATATGCAACAGCGCCAATGCGCTCCAAGACCTTAAAAGGACCAATGAACCTCGGACTAAGCTTGCCCTTTTTCCCGAATCTCATAACACCCTTCATCGGCGATACTTTAAGAAACACCCGGTCACCTACCATAAACACCAAATCTCTCCTCCTCCGATCCGCGTAAGATATCTGTCGACTCTGAGCTGTGCGGAGCCGATCCTGAATGATTCGGACCTTATCTAAGGTCTGCTGAACTAGATCCGGACCCAACACCTTCACCTCTCCAGGTTCAAACCAACCAACTGGAGAACGACATCGGCGACCATATAATGCCTCAAACGGAGCCATCTGGATAGAAGACTGATAACTGTTATAATAGGCAAATTCCGCAAAAGGGAAATAACTGTCCCAATGGCCTCCAAAGTCAATAGCAGAAGCCCTCAGCATATCCTCAAGAATCTGGATGGTCCTCTCGGACTGACCATCAGTCTGAGGATGAAATGCGGTGCTAAGATCCACTCGGGTACCCAGCTCCTTCTGAAATAATCTCCAAAACTGAGCTGTGAACTGAGTCCCGCGATCTGATATAATAGAGACTGGAGCACCATGCAATCTCACAATCTGCTTGATAAAGATACGAGCTAAGCGCTCCGATGAATAAGTAGTCCTCACGGGGATGAAATGAGCTGGCTTGGTGAGACGATCCACCACTACTCATACTGAATCATGCTTGCCCAAGGTCAAAGGCAATCCAACCACAAAGTCCATAGTAATATGCTCCCATTTCCATTCCGGAATCGGCATGGACTGAGTCACCACGGCTGGTCTTCTATGCTCATACTTTACCTACTGACAATTTAAGCACCGAGACACATGATCAACAACATCTCTCTTTATTCCCTTCCACCAATATAACTCCCGAAGATCTTGATACATCTTCGTAATACCAGGATGAATTGGATACCGAGACATGTGTGCCTCTGCCAATATTAGCTGCCTCAACTCCCCAACATTCGGAACACACAACCGATCGTTGAGCCGCAGTACACCATCATCTCCGATCATAAATGAGGTCACTCCCCCACTTAAAACTCTATCTCGAATATCACGCAAACATGAATCATCAAATTGGTTTTCCTTGATCTGAGAAGCTAGGGATGACTGAGTCCCTATATAAGCAAAAACTCGGTCTGGCACAGAATCATCAAATCGCACTCCACTAATGGACAAGGCCTGCAACTCTCGAGCTAGTGGTCTCATATCAACATCAAGATAGGCAAGGCTACCCATAGACTTCCTGCTCAGAGCATCAACCCCAACATTAGCTTTCCCGGGATGA
This sequence comes from Petunia x hybrida, assembly GCA_037355625.1. Taxonomy (NCBI): domain Eukaryota; kingdom Viridiplantae; phylum Streptophyta; class Magnoliopsida; order Solanales; family Solanaceae; genus Petunia; species Petunia x hybrida. Next base: position 52,695 of record JBBBVM010000858.1, read on the forward strand.
TACCGAATAGCGATGTCATAATCCTTAAGCAACTCCAGCCATCGGCGCTGTCTCCCGTTCAAGTCCTTCTGGGTGAACAGATACTGGAGACTCTTATTATCAGTGAAAATCTCACAAGGCTCACCATATAAATAATGCCTCCACAACTTCAATGCAAATACCACCGCCAATAACACTAGATCGTGGACAGGGTAGTTCTTCTCATGCACTTTCAGTTGTCTCGAGGCATAAGCTATCACCTTGCCATTCTGCATCAAAACATCACCTAAGCCAATACTAGAAGCATCACAATAGACTGTGAATCCCCCAGATCCACTAGGCAAGGCCAATACAGGTGCTGTAGTCAAGACAGTCTTGAGCCTTTGAAAGCTAGACTCACAAGCAGCAGACCATAGAAAAGGAACATTCTTCTATATCAATTTAGTCAGTGGTGCTGATATGGAAGAAAATCCCTCCACGAATCGCCGATAATAACCTGCCAAGCCTAAGAAACTCCGAATCTCTGTAGGAGAAGTAGGTCTAGGCCAATTCTGAACGGACTCCACTTTCTTGGGATCAACACTAATACCGTCCTTGGTCACCACATGACCCAGGAATGACACAGTATCCAGCCAGAACTCACATTTAGAGAATTTAGCATATAATTCATGGTCTCTCAAGGTTTGAAGGATAATCTTCAAGTGATGCTCATGCTCCCCTCGGCTCCTTGAATATATAAGGATGTCATCAATGAACACAATAACAAAAGAATCAAGATATGGCTTGAACACACGGCTCATAAGATCCATAAAGGTGGCCGGAGCATTTGTAAGCCCAAATGACATGACAAGAAACTCATAGTGCCCATATCTCGTACGGAAAGTAGTCTTAGAAATATCCTCTGACCGAATCCTCAAATGATGATACCCCAATCTCAAGTCAATCTTGGAAAAATGAGTAGCACCCTGAAGCTGATCAAATAAATCATCTATACTCGGTAAAGGATACCTGTTCTTGATAGTCACTTTGTTCAATTGCCGATAATCAATATACATGCGCATAGAACCATCATTCTTCTTTACAAAAAGAACCGGAGCACCCCAAGGAGACACACTGGGTCTAATGAAACCCTTATCAAGCAAATCTTTAATTTGCTCCTTCAATTCCCTTAACTCAGTAGGAGCCATACTATATGGAGGAATAGATATAGGCCGAGTACCTGGCAATATATCAATACAGAACTCAATCTCCCGCATAGGAGGCAAACCCGGTAAGTCATCCGGAAAGACCTCCGGATACTCGCATACTACCGGTACTCGATCAATAGATACCTCCTCCACTCGAACATCTCGAATAGAAGCAATATACCCTCCGCACCCGCGAGCTATCATCTTCTGAGCCTTCATGAATGATATGATCTTGTTCCTCGGAGAAGACCTTGAACCCTTCCAAATAGCCTTAGGCTCACCTTCGGCACCTACAGTCACGGACTTGGCATGGCAATCCAACCTCGCGTGATAGGATGCCAACCAATCCATGCCCATGATTACATCAAATTCCACCATATCTAGCAACATCAAGTCTACTAGAGACTCAACACCACTAATAGAAATCACACACTCCCGATACCCTTTATCTACACATATAGGATCTCCGACAGGCGTTGCCACCATAAATGGAGGATCAATAAAAACCAGATCCTTGCTCAAGCAAGGTGAAAATCCAGGAGACACATAAGAGAAAGTAGATCCCGGATCTATAAGGGCAAAGGAACTGCAGCCACAAACAGAAAGAGTACCTGTGATCACATCATCGGATGCCTCGGCATCCTGGCGTGTCATAACAAAAACCTGAGCTGAACCTCCAGGACCAGGAGCTCTCTGAACCGGCTGCCTAGGAGGAACCTGAGTGACAGGCCTAGCTGCCTAAGGAGAAGACCGAACCATAGCAGCAGAACTCTGATGTCCCGCGGAGGTAGGTCCAGATGAAGTAACATAGGGGCAATCCCTAAAAAAGTGCCTGGGAACCCCACACTGGTAACAAGCCTTACTACCGCCTCCTCCGCGTCCACCTCCGGGCCTGCACCTCCCATAGTGCCTCTGACGGCATCTCCCACAAACAGGTGGAACAGACTGAGATGAATCCCCACGCCTCTGAGATGGCTGAGGCCTCTGAACACCCGACGAAGTACCCTGAGATGATAAAGCAGCGGCCTGAGGAAGTCTAGGCTGAGTATGACCACGGGAACCCTGGCCTCCATGCGAAGGACCACTAGAAATACCAGAATATCGTGACCTCTTGCTCGCTCTCTCTGCATCTGCCCTGGCATGAATATCCTCCAAACGCCTCGCAATATCAACCACCTCATAATAAGACTTGCTGCCCATATTAGGGGCAACAGCTATCTGAAGACGAGGATGAAGACCCTCAACAAATCTAAGGACCTTGTCCCTCTCCAGCACAACCATAGCAGGCGCAAACTGGGATAACTCTAAGAATATGGTATCATAAGCAGACACGAACATGTCTCCCTGCCTCAACCTCTCAAACTCGCGCCTCTGGGCATCATGGTGGCTCTGAGGCACAAATCTACTCATAAACATGGCAACGAACTCGGCCCAAGACAAAGGAGGAAGATCACTGGACCTTTGTCTCATCACAGAAACCCACCACGTCTCGGCATCACCGGACAATCGGAAAGAAGCACATCGCACCCCAAGGGTGTCTCTAGTACCTAGCACCAAAAATATCTTCTCACACTTCTGAATATATCTCTGAGCAGAACAAGTAGCTGGTGTACCATCGAACTCGGGAGGCTTGAGCTTCATGAAGGATTCAATCCTCCGAGCTACCTCCTCGTCACTCATAGAAAGAGCAGGAATAGAATGACCAAACTGAATACCCGACTGAGGAGCCAAAGTGGAAGGCTGAGCAATAAGACTAATAACTGGAGTAGACTGAGGAATCACCGGAGTAGCCTCAGGAGTCGGCATACTCATAGCTGGAGTAGCTAGCTGGGGTACCGTAGAAGGCACTGGCATATCACCCATAGGCGAGGCCTGAGATCCAAGCATGCCCATCATCCGCAATAGAACATCTGCAAGAATAGATACCGTTGTGCCCGACACAAGAGAAGGCATAGTCGATGGGACATGTGCGACAGGTATCTCAAAAGACACCGGCGGCACTGTACTAGTCTTTCTGGCAGCAGGAGGTCTGCCCACAGAAGCTCTGGTAGTAGCCGTTCTCGGCTGAGTAGGTTCCCGCGCACCAGTCCGTGTGCTACGCACAGCTCTTCCACGGACCGACTCAGTCAGTGCGTCACCAGCTCCCGAAGCAGAGGACGATCGCGTTCTCACCATCTGTCATAATCACATTAAAGGATTAGCACCTATGCAAGCATCATAGCACGAGAAGAGATGAAATGAAGGGAAACAACTCTTCCTAAAATGCCTTTGCAGCCTCTCGCTTATAAGTATGGTCGACAACATACCCATAAACAAGACTCTGCTCGGACACTGCTCCATTGACACTCTAAGACTCGACTTACAACCTAGGGCTCGGTTACCAATTTGTCACGACCCAATTTTCGGGGCCGTGATGGCACCTAAGTGTTACATCCTTAGGCGAACCACGAATAATTAAACTGACTCATAATGATAATTTAGATAGAAATATTTCAATAAAATGTAGGTGTAGACATCCACCCGAAATACAGTGTCAATAGAGCATCTACAAATTCTGACTTCCGATATATATATATATATATATATGTAAGAAGCGTCTAAACACTAAGGTGGATCAGACGGTATGCCACCCTGAACCATGCGGTTGGCTCACCTCAAGCAAAAATAGTCACAGCCACGAACGGATCAGATAAGTCCAGCTGTCTGACTATTAGAAGGATCTGCACATTTAAACAGTAAGTTATAAGCCAAAGCCCAGTAAGATCATCGACAGGCCCGCTAAATTACCCTTTCGGGACAAGTCTTTGATAATGCATAAGCTGATAACGGAAGTACAATCCACACCTTTACAGTAACCCATAAACATTACATACGATAATATGATTATACAACAACACAAGCAATAATATGCGAATACATAACATGGTCAATAATATAAAGATACATAATATAGGCAGCATATACAATATTATATTGACACTATGGCATAAGCAATAATATAATTAACACACAGCATGTCGATGATAAATCTCGCATACCACATAGGAAATGATATACCTAGCACATAGCATAAGCACGCACCCTGTGCGGCTTTGTTTATAGGTCATAACGCACCACAGGCCTCTGTCCCTATAAACAACTTTACTTATAGGTCATAACGCACCAGAAGCCTCTGTCCCTATAAGTCTCCACATCTAGGTCATAACGCATCACCGGCTTCTGTCCCTAGATGGAATTTCGCTTCTAGGTCATAACGCACCATCGGCCTCTGTCCCTAGAGCATATCAATAATACACCGGCACACAACATCGACTATAGACAAGTCACATTAGGGCTTTCTCCTTTTTGTATAAATATAAAGAGTAGTACATAATACTATCTACTAGACATTGCTAGTCAATTAAGTACTCGACATCTTACTTAGCAAGTTCAAATCTTATCCGCAAAGAAAATAGAGGTGAAGTCTCACTTACCTCAAAATCGGCTCAAGTGGCTAAGGAACGACCTCCTTTCCCAAACGATGTGCCACCGTAAGACTCCTCTCTGAGCCAAAGAAATAGTGTCGCACTCGTAAGCATGTGAGGAAAGGATTCTAAGTCCTTACGCAATTTAAGAGGCAATTTACCAAAATACCCCCGGGTCGGACGTATCCAAAAACCCGTAAAATTTATGTTTCCGGACTCCCCATACTCCCACGAGTCCAAAAGTACCATTATTGTATATACCCGAGTCCAACTCGGTCAGTTTTCTGATTTCACAAATCTAGGGTTCAAACCCTCTTTCCAAGGATCGTCACTTTGATCCTCGGATTAAAGCGTTAAAAATGGGTAAGAATAGTTACCTTGTGTTTCGGAATGATTTTGGTACTTCAAATTTCCCTTGAAATCACTTTTAGAAGCTCAAAACATGAAAATAAAAATGAATGCCCGCCCTAGTATATATAGCAGCCCGCAGTTTTAAAGAGTTGTACCACATGCTGTTCAAATTGTACCTCACTGGATAGCTTTCAGTAAAATACCCATAACGTTTCATAAAAATGTCCAAATAATACGAGGTTGGTGGCATTAGAACCAAAAATCAAAGAGCTACAACTTTCATGTTTTGACTTTTTTCCAATTCTTTATGGAGTGATCTGAAAAATCGATTTCTTTCCGGCTGAACATTAAAAAAAAAACAGAATTCAACAGCTTTTTTTGGCTTTGCACCAGGTCAGCCACTGTTTTTGGGTCCAAACGGACCGTACGAAGCTTGGAATGACCCCAAATTTTGTACATAAGTCATACAAGACTTGTGTGATATGCTCGTCAAGACGTAACTTAATTCAGATCTCTAGAACTCAAAAAGTGGGTCCCACGGGAAAGGATCAAATTTTGACTTTCGCCAAAATAGCGAATTTTAATCAAACGACCCCGGAATCCAAATTCGAAAGTTGCTACAAGTCACAAATGACGATACGAACCTAACGCAACTTTCAGATTTCACATCAGAGCTCATTTGCTCAAATCGAGCTCCGAAAGCTCTTTTAACCTTTTTAAACTTCCGCAACGAAGACTTTATCAAAAGTCCTATCAAACGAGGTCCGTTTTCACTTCTGAAGGTTGCTACAGGTCATAAATTACCATACAAACCTAACGCAACTTTCAGATTTCACATCAGAGCTCATTTGCTCAAATCGAGCTCCGAAACCTCTTTTAGCCTTAACGAATATCCGAAACGGATGTCTTTCTCCGATACCTATCTAACAAAGTTCGTTTTAGCTGTAAATTTTCAGGCATGTCATAATGGACCTTACGGAGCTTTTGGGATTGTCGACACGCAAATCGAGATCCCAATTCCTAAAACGACTATTTGAGGTCATTACACCACTGTAACCTTTTAGTGATGACCACAAGGTTGCTGCTCTACAAGCCGAAGCTGAAAGTTTATAGTGGCAACTTCCCCCATTCGCCACTAAAACTATACTATTAGTGGAAACCTTAGTTGCCACAAAATATAAACATTTCCATTACAAAAAAGGTATATAAATAAACATTTTTAATGTGTCGCCACTGTAGAGTGCCTTATAGTAGCGACATAGTGATATTTGGCAATATTTGCCTATTATACCTTAATATTTTCTCACATTTTGATACGTTATTCGCCCATTGCACGAAATAATTATTATTGTTGCGCTCACTTATTGTGTTTGTGATTTTAGGAATGATTTGGATGAATACGAGTGCAAACGGAGCGAAGATTGATATAAACGAGCAAGGGTTGATGAACTTAGCCAATTGTGGGATATGGCATTAGAAGGCAAAGCTATGGAGCAAGCTACGGATTATTCACAGCTTCAGACTTCCAAAAGCCATAAGTCATGGGACGCATGGGCTATGGCGCACCACTTCCAAAAGCCATGAGACATGCGAGGCTTACCCTATGGCTTTTAGTTCAGCTACCCCAACTTTTCCAACTTAGTTTAGGCTTTGGATTAACTTATGGAAAGACTTTGTAAACACTATAAATAGTTATTAATTTTGTTTTAGTAGGAGAATCGAATTTCTGGAGAAAGTTTTGGAGTTCCTAATACATTGAACCAAGGGTTTAATTCCTTTACTTCATCTATTACAATATTTCATATTTCTTCCATGAATTCTTGTGTTGTTATTATGAATATGCGTAGCTAAATATGTCGTTCTAGGGTTAGAGCAATTACATGAAGGTTGATGTTTGAAAGTTGATTTCTTCCTATTGATTTACCATAGCAGATTGTTTATTCTTTCTTGAGCTTAATTGTTTGGTTATTGAGGCCTGATAATTGAACACTATCTATGATTTACAAGTTGAACTCGACAGAGGGAACTTGTGAATGCTAATAAGAAATAATAGGGCTTGATTGTGAACCTGGACATCAGGGAATCGATTTGCGGGTAGGATAGACATATACCTATTCGCCTTGCTTAGCTAAATACAGAGTTCTTTAATGCATGCATGTTATTTAATTACATAGAAATATAGGCGTTAGAGTAGCTTGCATAGACTCGCGAAGAATCGACAGGTTTTCACGAATATAATTAACCTGTTAGTTAGCATTCTAGGAAATCAAGAGGTAGAATCAACTGAAAAACTCAACTGGATTGTTTGTAGCTCTGACTCTGGACCGTTTCTCTCTTATTGATAACAACTATAGTTTGCTCTTGAATACTTGACTTCTATTACTTGTTTTTAATTATTGTTTTCTTTAGTTAGTAGAAATCACAACTACTATTGAGAAAGATCCCTGAATAGTTGTTAGGAAATTGTTTGCTAGGATTCAGTCGTATTAATAGTCCTCGTGGGAACGATACTCGACTCACTAGTTTATTACTTGTCGACTGCGTATACTTGCGCGTGCGTTTGGGAGCAACAAGTTTTTGGCGCCGTTGCCGGGGACTAAATAATTGACTGTTTTCTTTTTAGACGATTTGTTATTTTCTATTCAGGTTTAATTTTTGTTTTGAGTTTCTTGTGCTGTTACAGGTATTTGGTTTCTCTTAATCCTTACCTGTAGGAATGGCAGAAGATCGAGCTTTAGCTGTGCGAGATGTTGCTCTTCTCAGTCTGGAGGGAGTAGCCTCTAGTATAGTTAAACCGGAAATTACTGGACACTTTGAGATTAAGTCCGGCATGATACAACTGCTACATGCGACTAGACAGTATGCTGGATTATTGCACGAGGATCCACAACAACATATCCAGAATTTCTTGGAGATTAGTGACACATACACACCAGCGGGGGTCTCAACTGATTATATTCGATTGATACTCTTTCCTTTTTCATTGATCGGGGCAGCAAAGAAGTGGTTAAAGGCTGAAAGCCTGGGTCTATCACTACTTGGGATGATTTAGCTAAGAAATTTTTGGCTAAATTCTATCCATCTGCCAAAATAGCTAGAATAAGGAGTGAGATTAAGTCTTTTTTGACAAAGAGATGGAGAATCCTTGTATTCAGCCTGGGAAAGATTCAAGTCATTGTTGAGAGATTGCCCGCACCACAACCAGTCGAATGAGGTGTTGGCCCATACTTTTGTTGAAGGTTTGAATGCTCATAACAAGATTGTGGTGGATGCTGCTGCTGGAGGCCAAGTATTGGCCTTGAATTTTAATGAGATTTATGAATTACTAGATAAATTCTCTCAGAGCAATCCTGACTGGCAGGGTGATGGTAGAGCTCCAAGTCAAAATGCTGCTGGAGTACTTCAATTGGATGCGGTTTCAGCATTAAATGCAAAGATGGATGCATAGCTGACCAAATTAGCAAGCTAGCATTGCCACCAACTCAGCAACAAGTGCAATCAGTTAACAAATGCAGCAGTTTCAAAGTTTTTGTGAGGTATGTGGACAAGATCATGCTACTGATGTTTGCCCCTCCAACCCATAGTCCGTTTATTACGTGGGGAATCAAAATAGGTCTCAGGTACAAAATCAGAACCAGTTTGGTAATAGCTACAATCCTAATTCACGAAATCATCCTGGTTTCTGTTGGAGTGATAATCAAGCTGCTCAAGGTAATACGAGATCTCAGAATAACTATCAGAATTCACATCCTCAGGCTCAGCCACAGCAGTCAAACAGTTCAGTTGAAGAGTTGATAAAGCAGATGTTGGCAGGTCAGCAGAGAATTATAGCTGACAATGCAGCTCAGGCACAGGCCATAAAAGATCTTACTACTGCTCAAAAAGACCTTGAGCTGGAGTAAAGTAAACCATTCTAGACCACATGGAGCACTTCCTGGTAATGTTGAATCGAATCCAAATCGAAAGGGAGTTGAGCACTGTCTTGCTATAAGTCTAGTTAAGGGCGAAGAGTTGATGGCCAAAACTGAGGAGAAGGAGCAACTTAAAGTAGCGGAAGTAAAAAAAGTGGAGAATGTAAAGAAGAAAGAAGAGAAAAAGGAGGCACCTCTATCGCCCCCACCATTCCCACAGAGACTTCACCCATCAAAGGATATAGCTCAATTTTAAAAATTTGTGAGTATGATGAAAGAGCTTCAGGTTAACATTCTTTTGACTGATGTGTTTGAACTGATGCCGTCATTTGTGAAGTTTTAAAAGAGATTCTAGTTAAGAAGAGAAAGCCACAAGAGATTGACACAATCGAATTGACGGAGGAGTGTAGTACAATCCTGAGTAAATTACCTCCAAAATATCAAGATCCAGGGAGGTTTACTATTCCTTGCACTATTGGTGGTCATAATATTTCTAGTGCACTATGTGATCTGGGGGCCAGCATAAATCTCATGCCTCTATATGTCTGTAAAAGGTTAGGCTTAGGAGAAATCAAGCCTACTTCAGTCACTCTTAAGATGGCGGATGGATCACTCACTTGCCCAGATGGTAAGGTGAATGATGTGTTGATTAGAGTCGGGAAGTTTACCTTCTCTGCCAATTTCATTATCCTTGACTATGAAGAGGATCGAGAAGCCCCAATAATTTTTGGAAGACCATTCCTAATCACCTCGAAGGCAATTATTGACATGGAACGTGGGGAGATGACTGTAAGAGCGCATGGGGAAAAGGTTACTTTCAAGATTTAAAATGAAAAGGATCACATGGCTAAGTTTGAAGAGTGTTCTTTGATAGAATGTGTCAAACAAGAACATGAAAGTAAACTTGGAATTGTTTGGTAGCTGTATAAAGTGATCTCCCATTGGAAAATTGGGAGGGTTCAGCCCCTCTAAATATCAATGAATTCTAATTTGAATACAGGGCACACCACATGTTCGATAAAATGCCAAAGTGATTAAACGTTCAAATTTTGTGAAGTCTTGAGTAGCAAAAAGATTAGTAGGCATAACATGAATTATTTGATGATCTAATGTTTAGAATTGATGGCGATCATGTGAAATTTGAATTGATCAATACTTGAACTTATGCCATGAGTCATTGTTGCACGACATTGAGCCAAGTCTCGCTCTTCGTCTTCTGCCTCGCTGCCTGTTATGCTACTTTGTGCTAGTTTGTATTAGTTTGTCAGCTTTAATTCATTTGTAGTTCAATTAAGAGTAAGTGTGGGGTCGTTACGACACCG
>JBBBVM010000859.1:0-16255 GCA_037355625.1 Petunia x hybrida
GACCCTGGATAGTTTGTTAGAAATTGTTTACTAAGTGTTAGTCTGCACAGTCCTCGTGGGAACGATACTCGACTTTGTCACTTTATTACTTGGCGACCGCGTATACTTGCGTGTGCGTTTGGGAGCAACAAGCAACAATTCAATCTTGGAAAATTTAAAGTATTCAAGAAGAACTCGAAGGAGAATTCTGGGAAGAGGAATATAGTTGACAGTCCAGACTACTTAGGTTGCTTTAATTTTTCCAGAAGGATCATACTGTCATGGATTGTCCTATGTGGGAAATTGAGTGGATGAAGAACAGGGCTTCAAAGGAGGAAGAAAAAGAGAATACCAAGACTAAGGATAAGGACAAAAGAAAGACCAGACGCCACCGAACTTCAGAGCTGAAAGAAGGAAGAAGAATGAGGCTTTCTATGCTACTTGGGGACCAACTGACAGTGAATCTGATGAAGGAAAGGAGTCTGATGATGAATCACCACTAGCACTGATGGGATTAACTCATGAGGACTCAAGTAATTTTGAGTCCTATGAAATCGTTGAGGGAATGAATCCCTTCAGACCTCCACTGTTTGAAGGAGTTCACTACAAATAGTGGAAAAGACTGATGAAGCTATATCTACAAGCAATGGACTACAGTCTCTAGGTAATTGTAAAAAAGGTCCTCATGTACCGGTGAAGAGAGCTGCAAATGGGTCCTTGGTGCCAAAGATGGTGGAAGAACTAGATCTGGAAGATCTGGATTGGCTTCAAGCAAATGCTAAGGTTAAGCTGACTTTGAAGAATGGGATGACCTTCGATGTTCTTGCCAAAGTGTCAGAATGCACTACAGCCAAGGAGATGTGGGAGAAGCTGAAGGAAATCTATAATAAAGATAGTTAGAAGAAGGATGCTGCTCTCATGGCTACTGATGAGGAAGAGTCTGCTCATGCAGCTGAAGTAAGTCTCTCTGATCTGAAAGAAAACTTGTACACCTATTCACATAAGAGTCTTGCTTTAATAACTGCCACTTTAATTGAGGGTTATGAAAAGTTAAAAGCTAAGAAGGACCAACTATTAGAGTTGTGTCTAAACTAAAAATAAATGCAAGAACCTGAAAGAATCTAATGCTGAACTTGAAGAAACTAATACTTCTCAAAGTGGACAGGCACATGTATCAAATGCTAAAATCTCAGAACTTGAACTAGAAATTTAAAAATTGAGAGAGGCCAGTGGAAGACTAACAATCAGTGAAGTTCAAACCTTTCTTAAAAATGAGCTAAAAAGGACAAATGAACTTCTTTATCTGGAAACTAAAAAGAACAGAGTGCTCAAAGAAAAGTATGAAACAACTGATTATGAACTTACCAGGCTTACTAAATGGAATAACTCTTCTGAAGCAATAAACTTGGTTCCTAAAAATCAGAACATTGGAAAGAAAGGTTTAGGCTATAGAAAACCACTGCCACCTTATAACCCAATAAGCAAATATGTTGGACTTCCCTATAATATGCAATGTACTTTTGTGGTAAAACAAGTCATTATAAAGAAAATTGCATGGTAGTTAGAAAGGCTAAAATAAAGAACAAAAGATTTGTTGTACCTGATTGGGCTAAGAAGGATTTAATTCATCTATTCTCTTATAAGAAAGGACCCAAGCTTGCCTGGGTTCCTAAAACTAACCCTTAATTGTTTTGCATGATGGCGTAAGAGTGAATAAACCAAGCTGGATTCTTGATAGTGGTTGTTCAAGGTACATGACTGGAGATAGACGAAAATTTCTCTCACTCGCAGCATTTCAAGGAGGCAGTGTTGCCTTCGGGGGAGGAAAAAGTGGTCAGGTTGTTAGTGTTTGTAAAGTTGGGAGATTACTGGATCATGCAATTGAAATGTGTATTGTGTTGATGGGTTGAGACAAACTAGCTAAGCATCTCTCAGCTATTTGACAGAGGAAATAAAGTTAGCTTCTCATATTAGGATGTATTGGGAAGAATCTACAGAGTGGGGAAGTTGTCATGGAAGGAAAGAGATTGAACAATGTGTACAAGCTTCATTAGGTCTCTTCTGAAATAACTTGACTTGCTTAAATTTTCAATAAACTGACTCACAGTTGTAGCACAAGAGACTGGGACACACAAGTTTATCTCAGCTAAATAAACTTGCATCAAAGAAATTGGTTCGTAGATTACCTACCTAGAGGTTTGATGATATCAAAATGTGTGATGCTTTTGTCAGGGGAAATATGTGAGATCATCTTTCAAGTCAAAGAAATGATAAGCACTTCTAAACTACTGGAACTGGTACACATGGACTTGTGTAGTCCAATGAGAGTCATAAGTAGAGGAGGAAAGAGGTTCATGTTTGTGATATTTGATGACTACTCAAGGTATCCATGGACTTGTTATTGACTTCGAAGGATGAAACATTTGATAACTTCAAGGATTGGGCTGGTATTGGGCAGAAGAGGCGTGGTTTGGAACTTATAAGCATTAGATCTGATCATGGCACGGAGTTTGAGAATGCTAAGTGTTATTTCCCACGATACACCACTTTACTGTTTTAAGGACCAGTTCCATAAAATGTGTTCCTTTACTAAACTATATGCGGAATTAAAACTGTAAGTAATGAACACCAGATATTAGCGTGGAAAAACCCCTTGACTCGGGATCAAAAAACCACGACCTACTTCTCAAGTAGGATTTCAACTTCACTATGTAAAAAGACCCACTTGGTTACAAGACTCCTTGTTACTAACCTAGGACTAACTCTAATCCTTTAGTGATCTTTCTCACGATCTGTGAAGTTGTATCAAGTCCACGACTTGAACCAGAAAGTTTACAACTCGATTATTGCCTACTACAGTTGAACTAAGACTTGAACTTTTACAAGATTCAATCTAAGGAACAGGTTCTAACTTAGTTCTACTGTAGCTAACTGATTACACAAATAAGCTAATGACTCTTTCCGCTTTTGCTCGATGCTATCTGTATTTGTGCACGTTTCTATGGCTGATATGCTCCACGTTTATAGCTCCAGCAGCCAAGAAGTCATGAGCAATTAGAACTCCAAAGCTCCCATGAGTTTGAGTCCTAATTGGATTCTCTCTTGAGAATCCGGATCTTCTATCCTTTATCCTTTGTTTATGCAATCTTTTCGTATCCGTTTAGACCTGCATAGTTATCAAGATAAATATTAGTTTAGGATAATTAATAATATCTCACTTAAACGATTTAGCATGAATTATCTATTTAGCTGCAGTGATTCAAAGGAACAGGTCCTTTGAATCCGTTCCTCAGTCATCAGTCAAAACTCCAAGCTTATCCAAGCTAACATTTTCCCCCTTTTTGATGATGACAATTCATAAGCATAGCTGCATATCCTTAATGTCCTGAAGTACAACTTAAGCTCAAAAACAATCAATCAGTGGAGAGTTTATCATTAAGGAACAGATTTCAATTAGGTATAACTTCATGCAAAATCAGACTTACTCTTCCCCCTTTTGGCATCATGAAAAGGTGCATAAAAAAGAATATAACTCAAGTGTTAGAATTAATCAGCACATGGCCATTGAGGCAACTAAAATGCAAACATAAATCGGATTAAAGCAACTGCAAAACAATGATATTAGCCATCAAAGGCAATTCATTTAATCAAAAGGTGAAACCAGGGGATACAAGCAAGTACTACAGAATTATTCAAGACTAGAGAAGGAAAAGACTAAGGCACTAGACTAGGCTAAATCCCACTGGACAAAAGATGGCTTATGGCTAAGGTGGTCAGGATGTGGAAGGACCAGGTCCCTGAGACTTGTTAAGCAACTCAAATCTGCTTGAGCTTCCCTCATTGGTATCCTTTGCTTTTGTGGCCTCTGCCTTCCATAATTCTTCTCCTCTTCCAACCTTGCTATTTTAGCAGCCTGAACAGCAACTGTGCCTAAGTGCCCTTACCTTGTTGTTCAAAGGCTGCCTCCCAACACCAGCCTGTGGAGGATCAGCTTGAACAAGCAAATCACAACTAATCAGTGTGGCACAGCCAAATTTTTCCTTCTAGTAGCCTTCACCACCCCTTCCAAGGGAATTTTCAATTTTGCAAACACATCAGTTAAGATGAACCCAAACGGCAAGGAATGCTTTCTCTTCCCAGCTATCACCCTTTTTATCAGGTGGATCATAAAACTGGGCCAGTTGATCTGCTTTTCAGTGTCCAACAGTTCCATAAGGACCAGGTCCCTGAAACTGGCAATTCCTCTTTTTCCTGCCTTGGCATCAATTTTGTTCAAACTCGAATAACACTTGGTGCTGTGGGTGCATCTCATTCTTCTGCACAGCCCTGGGTTTCTCTTCCCCTTCATTCTCAGCAAACTTCCTAGTGATCTCCAAATCAGTTGGCAAGTTTGTCAAGTCAGGCCATACCTTCTTGACATAGCTGTCATACCCAGTAAAAGGAATACCCAACAGCTCACCAAGTTCCCTGGTTCAAATATAATCACATTTTCATTAAAGAGGTAGTAATTCTGTCACCTCTGATGGAGCAGTTCTTGTAGAACTCCTGCACCATCCCCTTTGACATCTACCAGAAATCTGAAGGACCATGTCCCTCCAGCCCTGAGCATGCAGTTTTTGAAACAACCATAGCATCCCTTCTTCTTGTACATCAGACAGTACTCTACCCTTCAACACTTTCCTAGTTAGCATATCATCATGACACCAATGAACCATATTTTCACTACTCTCACTTCATCTCAGCAAAGACTCATCACTGTCACTAGCAGAACTTTCAGACAACAACTCTTAGAGGACCTGGTCCTCTTAGCAGACTTTTCTGCAGCTTAACAAACTTCTTGTTACTCTCTTTGAGCAACTTTTCTTTTCTTGACTGAGGCACAACCTCCTCAGCATCTGCCATCTCATCATCTTCACCAATCAGCAAATTCAAATCCTCCACTTCTTCCTCTTCAACAACCTGTTTTCCTTTCCCTTTTCTGCTCTTTCTAAGCAGCAGCTAATTGTTCATCAGCAGCTTTAGCAGCACTTCTTGTCCTCCTAACCCCAGAAGCAGGGGTTGAGGCAGAAGGAACAGGTCCTTTTGCCTTGGAGGAACTTTCAACTTTCTTCTTATTTCCGGCTTATAACTATCACCTATTTTCTTCAACTTAGCAGCAATTTCAGCAGTCACTGGTCATCAATGGGTCCCTTTCTAGCTAATTTTCTTTTCAGACTCCTAATGTTGATCAAATCCACCAAGGGCCTATCACTATCACTTATAGCTCATCAACATCTATAACATCCTCCATGGGTGCTCTAAAAGCAGCCTCTGGAGACCCCGATGACCCATGCATGGGTGCTTCCAACCTCTTAATGGTTCCCCCTCAAGAACAGCCTCAGACCCCTCTCCCTTTTCTTCCTCATCTATCACAACATTCAAAGGATAGGTGAAATTTACCTGATACTGATACAAACCATAGCACGTGACAAATCCTCAACCTGCTCAGCAATTGATTCAGCCGTGGGAACTGGTCCTTCCCCCTGAATTTCAGGTTCAGGTATTTCTGGGATTTTTCAGGAATTTCAGGGTTTAGGTCAGTGGTATCCATGGGTGAAGGAGGTTGAGATTTTGTGGTTGTCAGAGTGGGTGCAGTTGAAGAATTATCAGAAGAAAGAGACATCTTGCAATTCGAATTAAAGATAATTGACTATTCTTTCTGAAATTTTGAGAATTTAATTGATGAACAAGTAAAAGAATATGGGAGAAGGAGTGTATTTATAGATGAATTAGGTAGTGATTGAGTGGAAGATCAATTACCTCAGCACAACAGCCGTTATGGACTCTTGGGAGTCTCCCGGAGAAAAGAGCCGTTGGCTGCAGGTTACCTTTTCAGAGTGGGAACTGTTCCTCCGATGGGACTCTTTGCAATTTGGATATGGTTAGGAAACTTAGTGGGATTTATCCTAATCAAAGTTACCTATAGCCTTTACTTCTAAATTAACTGAATAATAACGAGTACATACCTGATTTTAACACAAAATTCAGTGTCCTTCCAATTTGCAACATTTTGATCATCTGAAATTCTAAGAGCATAAGGGTAACATCATTCAATTTTAGCAACTCTAAATAAGAAAATGGCATAAGAGTATACATTTAAGTATTAAGCTGGACTGAATCATTCATAATGACTTGAATAAAATTCATTTTAAGTGCAATTTTCTAGCCAATTATGAAGTAAAGCATTGATGATTTTATGTGAATTTAATCATCCCTAATTCCAATCTATTTCTTTCAAAATCATCTCTACCTAGAGCTTTTGTAAAAATGTCAGCAATTTGCTTTTCAGTGGGACAAAATGCTATGGTGATCAAACCTTTTTCATAATTGTCTCTTAGGAAATGATGTCTTATATCAATGTGTTTAGTCCTTTTGTGATGCACTGGATTCTTTGTCATATTAATAGCACTAGTGTTATCACAATAGGAACAGTTCCTACATCAACACCAAAATCCTGTAATTGTTGTTTGATCCATAACAACTGTGAACAACATGAAGCAGCTGCCACATATTCAGCCTCAGCAGTGGAAAGTGCCACTGAATTTTGTTTCTTGGTTCCCCAAGAAACCAAACACTCACCAAGAAAATGTGCCATACCTGAGGTACTTTTTCTATCAACAAGGAAACCTGCATAGTCAGCATCAGTATATCCAACAAGATTAAAACTACCACCTTTTGGATACCAAAGTCCCAAGGGACCTGTTCCTTTCAGATACCTCAATATTCTTTTAACAGCTTTCAAATGAGATTCCTTAGGATCTGATTGAACCTAGCACACAAACCAACACTGAACACAATATCAGGTCTACTAGCAGTTAGATAAAGTAGAGAACCTATCATACCCCTATACAATTTTTGATCAACTGATATTCCATGTTCATCAAGATCCAATTTTGTGGCAGTGGCAATAGGTGTGTCAATTTCCTTAGCATTATCCATATCAAATCTTTTAAGTAATTCCTTAACATACTTTTGTTGATGGATCATAGTTCCATTTGAGGTTTGCTTAATTTGTAAACCCAAAAAGAAATTGAGTTCACCCATCATGCTCATCTCAAATTCACTCCCCATCAAGTTTGCAAATTCCTTACTTAAATTTTCACAAGTAGCACCAAAGATTATATCATCTACATAATTTGAACAATTAAGAGATGCTTACCTTTTTCTTTTAAAAACAATGTACTATCAATTTTACCTCTCTTGTATCCATGCTGGAGTAGAAATTTTGATAGCCTTTCATACCATGCTCTTGGTGCCTGCTTGAGCCCATACAAGGCCTTGTCCAACTTGTACACATGTTCAGGGAACTGTTCACTTTCAAAACCTGGAGGTTGCTTGACATACACTTCTTCTTTCAAGTAACCATTCAGAAATGCACTCTTAACATCCATTTGATGTAGAGTAAATTCCATGTATGTAGCAAAGGCTATAAGAAGTCTTATTGCTTCCAGTCTTGCAACTGGAGCAAAAGTCTCATCATAGTCGATGCCCTCCTCTTGACTATATCCCTGAACAACTAGCCTGGCCTTATTTCTTGTTACCATGCCATCCTCATCAAGTTTGTTTCTGAAAACCCATTTTGTTCCAATTATGGACCTGTTCCTTGGCTTGGGTTCCAGATGCCAAACTTGACTCCTTTGGAATTGATTCAATTCCTCCTGCATAGCATTAATCCAATCTGCATCCTTCAGTGCTTCTTTCACATTTTTGGTTCAACAAGAGATAGAAAGCACTAAAGGCACACAGATTGTGATTTTGACTGCTGATCTAGTTTGAATCCCGCAGTCTTATCTGAGATTATTTGATCCACAGGATGTGACCCTTGATACTTGTAAGGCTTGGGTGTCAATCCATTGTCAGAAGTCCTCTGCTGAGGAACAGTTCCTGATAGAGTAGCACTACCAGTTTGTGAGGTGGAACCAACATTGTTCCCCCTGTTTCTGTGCCACTCTTCTCAGTTCTGTCCTGAGGAACAGTTCCTTGCAGTTCACTTCTCATATCCAGAATCTGCATTTGTGGATTAAGTTCAAACTTTCAGCATTCCAATTTCTTCATCCTCCTGTACCTGTTCTTGAGTGAGACTGTCAGTTTCATCAAATTTAACATGCATGCTTTCTTCAATTTTCAATGTTTTCTTGTTAAACACCCTATAAGATTTACTATTTAAAGAATAACCAACAAAATTCCCTCATCACTTCTAGGATCAAATTTTCCTAAGGCATCTTTCCCATTGTTGTGTATAAACATTTGCAACCAAAAGCCCTAAGATGAAGATATTTGGTTTTCTTCCTTAAGCAATTCATATGGGGTCTTTTCTATTAATGGCCTTGTCATACATCTATTTATTATGTAGCATGCAGTATTAATAGCCTCAGCCCAAAAGTTTTGTGGAAGATTTCCAGATATTAACATAGTCCTTGCCATTTCTCTAGAGTCCTATTTTTCCTTTCCACTACACCATTTTGTTGTGGAGTTCTAGGTGAAGAAAAATTATGATTAATGCCATTTTCATTAAAAATTGAAAAACATATGATTTTCAAATTCAGTTCCATGATCTGACCTAATGGCAACAATATGATTATCTAGAGTTCTTTGAGCTTTCTTAGCAAAAATTGAAAATGCATTAAATGCTTCTTCTTTAGATGCAAGAAATATAGTCCATGTAAATCTGGAGTAATCATCCACCAATACCATAACATACTTCTTACCTCCACGACTCATTGTTCTCATTGGACCACATAAATCCATATGGACCAGTTCCAAAGGTTTAGTGGTACTTACCTGTTTCTTCGGTTTGAAGGAGGATTTTACCTGCTTCCCCCTGGCACATGCTTCACATACTTTTTCATCATTAAACTTGATGTTAGGAAGACCTATCACCAAGTCCTTGACACAAGTTTGTTCAATTGTGAAAGACTAGCATGTCCTAGTCTTTTGTGCCATAGGAGGGGATCATTTTGCACCACACTTAAGCAACTCAAGCTTCCATCAGATAGTGTCAGCAAGTCTACTTTGTAGATGTTTCCATGCCTATTTCCCTGCAAAATAATCTCTCCAGAAGTTTGGTTAGTCACAGTGCATCCAGTAGATGAGAAATTAACATTATTACCTTTGTCACACAATTGAGATATGCTCAATAAGCAATGCTTCAGCCCATCTACTAGAAACATTATCTATACAGTGTGAATCAGACCTACCTACCTTTCCAATTCCAATGATTTCCCCTTTCTTACCATTACCGAAGGAAACACTTCCTCCTTGGAAGGCTGAGAGTGAAAGGAACAGTTCCTTATGCCTGTCATGTCCTTGAGCAACCACTGTCCATGTACCATTTGTGGTTTATCTCCTTCACTCTAGCCTGCAAAAGAAAACTAGGGGTTAATTTTAAGAACCCAAACTAGTTTGGGTTCCTTTCCTTTAGAAAAGGATGAATCAGATCTCTCCTAGCCCAGAATGGTAATGGTTTCTTTGTGTGAACATTTTTTTTTTACAGAATGTTGAACAGGTTTATAGGACCTATTCCTGTTTCACAGAATTTTGAACAGGTTTATAGGACCTGTTCCTCTGGGCAGCCCTTTTTAAAGATTGACAATTTTCTTTCCGGTGACCAGTGTTCCCACAATGAGTGCATAGCCAGTTTTCAGGAAATGATAAGTACTTACTCTTTGGATCCCATTTGGATGAACTCTGTGCTTTCATGAATCCAATACCTTTCCTGTTACTACTATGATTTTCCTGTAACCATTCTAGTGCTTCAGAAGACTTGTTCCATTCTACAGTTTTTCTTAGTTCCATTTTTGTTTTAACCAAGTCTTCTTCTAAAGATCTTATCTTCTCATCTTTTTACACAGTTCATCAACTGTGACTTTCAGTTTCTCTTCAGCAATGATCTGATGAGAATTAGCAATACCTTTACCTTTTTCAACTGTTTTAACATTTTCTAATTCCTGAGCAGTTGATTTAAGTGTGAGGACCTGTTCCTCAAGCATGCTAATCTTCCTTTCCAGAAAATCATTTTTAATTATTTCCTCTTTGCATTCTGCTTCTAAACAATCAATTTATCATGCAGTTGATGATTGCATCCCTTAGAGATTTAAATTCATTTAGCACAATATGGAATACTTTAACCAATTTTTCTCTAGACATGCTTTTTACATCTTTTTAAGTTTAGAAACAAATACCTCAGCATCTTCTTCATTTTCTGAATCTCCAAGAGCCATTAGAGCAAGATCCTCATCCAGATCATCATCAGTTATTTCGTCTTCACTGTCTTGCCATCCTGCAACCATTGCTTTGGGATTTCCACTTTTCTTATGGACCTGTTCCCTAGCCTTTTCCTTTCCTCAATGAATCTCTTCCTCCATTCTCCTTCCATAATTGGACATTTGCTGATGTAGTGCTCCGAGCTTCCACATTTGTGGCATTCTCCAGCCTGTTTCATGTTAGTAGACCTACCCTGTCCACTAATTGCCTTTTTTAATCAAATATTTCTGAACACTTTTAGCGATAAGGACCAGTTCCTTATCATCAATATCTTATCACCAGCAGTCAAGGCTAGGTTAGGTTCAGTTTTAACTGGTGCTCCTATGTTTTTAACCTTTTTCCTTAGTTCATAAGTCTTTAAATTGCCTATAAGCTCATCTAAGGATAGAGTGGTTAAATCTTTGCTTTCTATGATAGCACAAGCTTTGATCTCCCAAGAATCTGGAAGAACCCTAGTTAAAATCTTTTCTACTCTATCTTCCACAGTTAAAACCCTTCCCAAAGAGATAAGTTCAGAAGCAATGGCATTAAATCTAGTATACATTTCAGAGATTGACTCTTCTTCTTTCATTTTAAAGCTTTCATATTCAGCATAAAGAAGTGTACCTCTGGACCTTTTTACCTGACTTGTTCCTTCGTGTGCAACTTGTAGAGCATCCCAAATCTCCTTTGCAGTGGCATACCCTCTGATTCTAGTGCATTCGTCAGGACTAAGTCCACCAACAGCCACTTCCTTGCCTTTGCATTCTTTTCCCATTGCTTTATGTCTTCAGCATTGCATTCCTTCCTGGTTTTGGGAACATCGTTTCCCTCAGCATCCTTCTTCATTGGGATCATGGGACCTTCAGTTACTATGTCCCACAATTCATAGTCCTCTGCTTGAAGGTGATCACGCATCCTCTCTTTCACCATGAATAGTAGTTTCCCATTGAAATAAGGAGCTCTAACCATTGACTGACCCTCACGTTCTCTCGTGATGTACTCATAATCTAGGGTTAGCCTTTTCAAGGATAACCTGCTCTGATACCAATTGTTAGTTCCCACGATACACCACTTACTAAAGGACCAGTTCCTTAAAATATGTTCCTACTAAACTATATGCGGAAAAAACTGTAAGTAAAGAACACCAGATATTAGCGTGGAAAAATCCCCTGACTCGGGATCAAAAAACCACGACCTACTTCTCAAGTAGGATTTCAACTTCACTATGTAAAAAGACCCACTTTGGTACAAGACTCCTTACTAACCTAGGACTAACTCTAATCCTTTAGTGATCTTTCTCACGATCAGTGAAGTTGTGTCAAGTCCACGACTTGAATCAGAAAGTTACAACTTGGATTATTGCCTACTACAGTTGAACTAAGACTTGAACTTTACCAGATTCAATCTAAGGAACAGGTTCTAACTTAGTTCTACTGTAGCTAACTGATTACACAAATAAGCGAATGACTCTTTTCAGCTTTTGCTCGATGCTCTCTGTATTTGTGCACACTTCTATGGCTGATATGCCCACGTTTTATAGCTCCAGCAGCCAAGAAGTCATGAGCAATGAGAACTCCAAAGCTCCCATGAGTTTGAGTCCTAATTGGATTCTTCTCTTAGAATCCGGATCTTCTATCCTTTATCCTTTTTTATGCAATCTTTTCGTATCCGTTTAGACCTGCATAGTTATCAAGATAATATTAGTTTTTAGGATAATTAATAATATGTCAACTTAAACGATTTAGCATTAATATCTATTTAGCTGCAGTGATTCAAAGGAACAGGTCCTTTGAATCCGTTACTCAGTCATCAGTCGAAACTCCAAGCTTATCCAAGCTAACACTAAGTTTACTGAATATTGCTTAAATCACAGCATTGATCACAGTTTTTCGCATCAAGAACCCCACAATAAAATGCGGTAGTAGAGAGAAATAATAGATCACTTGAAGATATGACAAGAACCATGATGCTGTCAATGGATTAGCAAGAAACTCTGGGCTGAAGCAGTTAATCAAGCTTGTTACTTGCTAAATAAGTGTTCTATCAGAGCAATTCTTGACAAGACTCCATATGAGCTGCTTGGAGGTAGGAAGCCTAGCATCGCTCATTGAAGCCATTTGGGTGCAAATACTTTGTGCACACAATGGAAAGGAATCCCTGGGAAATTTGATGCAAGAGTGATGAAGTTTATGGGACTCTACTCAAGCAAAGCGTATAAAGTGTTTCAATAAACTAACACAATCCGTTGAAGAAGCATGCATGTAGTGTTTGATGAATCTGACATGGTGGTTGCTGAAAGAGAAGGAGAGGATCAAGCTATAGGTCTTGCTCAAGAAGAACCTGCTGAGGTAACTGAAACTCTAGAAGAAAAGGAAGAAATGCAAGAAGCTGATGGTGAACTGACTTAGGGGAACAAGGAGTCAACATGGTAGGGGGAACACTTGATCGTGATGATGAGCATGATGATGGAGATGAAACCATTCAAATGAAACTGTTGGTCCCTCAGATCAGATTCAACTAAGACCCTAGAAGCATCAGAGTTCTCATCCGTTCGAAAATGTGCTATCTAAATTAGACACTAGGATCATGACCAGGCCTGCATTGAAGAACTTTTGTGCATTCTTTGCATTTCTTTCAGCCATAGAACCAGAGAATGTTAAGAAAGCATTGGAAGATTCAGATTGGGTGATAGCCATGCAGGAGGAACTACATCAATTTGAAAGAAGAAAAGTATGGCATCTAGTTCCTAAGCCAAAGGAAAGACAAATTATTGGTATCAAGTGGGTGTTCAGTAATAAGCTAGATGAACATCGCATTGTCACAAGGACCAAAGCAAGGCTGGTAGTTCAGGGGTATAGCCAAGAGGAAGGAATTGATTATGATGAGAACTTTGCAGCAGTAGCAAGGATGGAAACAATAAGAATGTTGATTGCCTTTGCTACTTACATGGAGTTCACTCTGTATCAAATGGATATAAAGAGTGCTTTCTTAAATGGTTATCCGAATGAAGAAGTCTATGTAATTCAGCCACCTGGCTTTGTGAATAGTGAGTTTCCCTGATCATGTATATAAACTTGACAAGGCTCTTTATGGGTTGAAGCAAGCCCCTAAGGCATGGTATGAAAGGTTGTTTGAGTTCTTACTTAAGAACAACTTTACGAGGGGAAGATTGACAATACTCTATTTTTAAAAAGAAAGGAAAGGACCTACTGGTTGTTCAAGTTTACGTCGATGACATCATCTTTGGTGCAACAGATGAAAGCTTGTATAAAGGATTTGCTGAACTAATGGGAAGCGAGTTCGAGATGAGCATGATGGGTGAAATCAACTTTTTTCTGGGGTTGCAGATCAAACAAATTCCTTCGATGAGCATGATGGGTGAAATCAACTTCTTTCTGGGGTTGCAGATCAAACAAACTCCTGAAGGAACTATGATTCATCAACAGAAGAATATTAAAGGATTGCTGAAGAAGTTTGACATGGAGGAGCTAAAGAAATGACTACTCCTACTGCTCTTGAAAGAAAGCTGGATATGGACGAACTGGGTCCTTCTACAAATGAGACCAAGTATAGAGGAATTATTGGTTCCCTCCTCTATCTCACTGTTAGTCGTCCTGATATTGCTTACGGTATGGGGCTCTCTATGAGATTTCAGTTTAAACCCAAGGAGTCCCATCTGACAGCTGTCAAGAGAATATTGAGATATTTAAAAGGAACTCAAGACTTATGTATATGGTACCTTAGGGGATATATTTCAGTTGATTGGCTTTGCAGATGCTGATTATGCAGGGCATCTAGTGGATAGAAAAAGCACTCTAGGAAGGACACACTTCCTGGATCCTTGTCTGGTTTCTTGTGTTACAAAGAAACTGAACTCAGTGACTCTCTTTGCATCTGAAGCTGAATATGTTGTTGTTGCTCCTGGCTGCTGTGGATCAAGCAACAACTAGAAGATTTTGGAATCAAGTATGGAGTAGTGCCTATTTTTTGTGACAGCACAAGGGCTGTCAATATTGCAAAGAACCAAGTCTAGCATAAGAGAATCAAGCACATTAATATTAGACATTATTTTTTGTGAGATAATGTTGAAAAAGATCTAATAACTATGAATTCGTGCAGGACTGAAGATCAAAGTGCTGAAATCTTTACCAAGGCATTGAACAAAGTTCAGTTGAGAGGAACAAGTTGGAGTTGGGGAAGACAAAAATACATGGATAATCCAGCACCTGATCCTCAGGAATTGGCTAGTTAAGTATTCTATTATTCTGTTTGAATATTGTTACTATAGCCCAGTCTACTTGTTGTAGTTCATGAAGTATACTTGTTTAACTAAGCTTACACTTGAAGCATTGTCTAATGAGTTCCCGTTGAAAGACTTATTAAGTAAGAGGAGGGAACCATTATTAGAATGAGGAACCATGTCTATGTATGCCTATGTGGTTATTTTTGTTAAGTACCGTGTCAGAAATTGATTTGTTTTAGGCGTGCATCTTAAAACTTCCTTTTACATCTAACCGCCCTATTTTATTGAACACACTCCTTATCAGTTACACATTCAAAATTTAGACCTATTCCACTTTGATTAGAAGTCTTAATGACAATTCTTTCATAGCCGTAACATCGCCAACTTTTCCCGATTCCCAAAACAATCAAAAGGTGTTCTCCTTTCTGTGTCATCATTACGCTCCCTTTTCAAGAATCATCAAGAAATCCCTCTCTTAAATTCTTTTCTCACAAACCCTCATAAACTCTAAATTCTCTCTTCCAAAAATTTCCCAAACCCATACAATGTCTCAAGCACAATCTTCTTTAGCCTCACCCACAAAACATCAGAAACCCAAACCTCTAAAAATCACAAAGATGTCCATGACAAGTGCTACTACTTTGGCAGAATGGATCGCAAAAGCTAGGGAAAAGGTTCAAAAGAAAGTTGGAAAGAGGTTCAAGCAGTCTACTCCTAAATCAACTGCTCCATCTGCTACACCTAACGTTTACGACATGCAAACTGCAGAGGTAAGGCTTGACTTGACTAAGACTAGTTCCACTGCTCATGATTCAGTTTTTAGCCCTGAGAAGTTAAACACAAAAATTTTAGTCATATGGATGGATAAATAGTAAAATCTGTTAATGTAGTGGAGTCAGGAAGTGAAATTGACATAGGGAAAGGTGTAGAAGAGAATGGGAGAGATTTTGATAAAAAAATTGATAAACTAGGGCAGAAGTTGGTGTTACTAGCATGGTTCAAGGTACAGCTACTATAGATACTGTGAAAACTGTACTAGAAAAATTGAGTGTTAAAGAATCTGTAGAATCTCAAAAGGGCCCTGTCGACGAACCTAATTTGGAGTCTGCTCCCTTAGAAAATGAATGTGTGAGGTGAATATCAGTTGTCTACCTGGTGGAGGACCAAGTGCTGCTGAAGTTGTTGTGGAGTCTGAGAAAGAACCCGGTTCTTCCTCAGTTCCTATTGCAACTGATGATGCATAACTGGAATGGACAGACTCTGAAGCTGAGAATGAAGAAGATGAGTTAAGGAGGAAGTAGGTTCCAAGAAGGTAGAGGAAGTCACAGAGAGAAGTAGTAAAATAATGTTTGGATAAGAGGATGAGAAGCTTGTAGAAGAAGAAGAGGATGAGGTAGTGTTTGTTAGTGAAATGAAAGTTGAGAAGAGAGAAAAGAAGCTGATGAAAAGGGGAAATGCTGCGGCAAAAGTAAACTGGTTGACGAAGGTGATGTTGAGGGAAATTCACATTCTAACTATGAGAGCATGAAGTAATGGTTCCTAGAAAAGTGGCTACTAGATCAGCACTTAGGCAGCAGATAGAAAATCTAGAAAAAATTGCTGAGAAAATAGAGTGGCTAAGAGGCAGAAAGAATCAAACTCCTGTTGACAAGGAGAGTAATGAGGATGGAGACTATGAGGACCCATACGACTCAGACTCAGAAACCTCTGAAGATTCTACGAAAAGAAAGCTGAGAGGAGTGAGAAATT
>JBBBVM010000860.1:0-18363 GCA_037355625.1 Petunia x hybrida
AGCTCAGCCAACCCTGATCTCCTATCATTCTCAACAAGGATTTCATATGAAACTCCTTTTCATCATACAGAACTGCCTGGCAGCACCTGATGTTTAGAGAAGAAGGCTTCCCTATCCACTTTTTCTTTTCTTCTTACTCCACCTCACTGTCAGTGTCAGAATCACTGGGTTCCACATACTCCCAGCCTCACTTCCTGCTCTTCTCACCAGCTCTCTTCTCCTCTTCTTCTTTCTTCTCTTCTTCCCTTATTTCACATTTGTTACTGTCCTTCCCAGCTTTTCAACCTTCTCCATCTGCATTTCAAAGCAGACCTAGTACCACTCTTCTGACAACAGGCTCACTAGCCTCTTTGTCACTCCTTCTTCACTATCATCTACCAACCTAGTTTTCAACACAGGCTTACCATCTCTCACCAACCTTCTTCTTTTTTCAGGCTCTACTTTTCTCTTTTACAAACACCACCTCATCTTCTTCTTCCTCACCAGTCACCTTCTCATCCTCTGCCCCAAATTTTCTTTTTCTTCTTGATTTTTCTTCTTTCTTGTCACTCTCTTGCTTTTCAACAACAACTTCCTTGTTTCCTTCCTCATCAGATTCTGTCCAGCTAAACTCTGCATCATCAGCCCAGTAGGTTTTGACAAGCAATGGCTCTTGTCCCAACCCCTGAAGCTTCAGCAGTAGCAGGTCCACCACACTCGGACCTTTAGGCACAGAATCCTCTAAACACCCCTGTTCCACTTACATCTTTACTTGACTCACCAGCATCTTTTCTCAGAGTTTCATCATTATCTAGTTCCCTAAACTGTTCTTCAATTTTTCGCTATATTTAACTCGCCTCTAGACACACACCCTGCACATCTTCTCTAAGTTCATTCTCTTTATTTTCTTGTTCCTCCTCACATGGGTTCCCCCTATCTATTTGTCTCTGCTCATCACCCTATTTTATCTAGTTCACGACTAGGGTTTCAGTTTCTACAATGCCAGGACTGGCTATCAACTGAACCAACAGGTGTAGATGAAATAGGGTCAGGAATTACCTCATGCAACGGTTGAGATGAACTTTGAGTAGGGTGTCGAGAGAACGGCTCTTGACTTTAACTTCTTGACCAGTTTCTTGTCCCCCTTTTTGAGAAATTTGATGCGAGCCCTTGCAATTCTTTCAGCAAGAGTGGATGGAGGTGGTCTTTCAGACATCTTGAAGGATTTTGTAAAGATTTCTGAGTTTGTTGAGGTTTTCTATTTTAGGGCTTGAGAGAATTTTGATGTTCAATCGGAAGTGGTGGTGAGATTGAGAGATTGAAGGAGTGCTGTAGAAGAGAAGGGTTTTGGTGATGTGACAATGTCTAGGGAAGGCAAGAAGTAATGAGTATAAAGAAAGGCAGCTTTTTGAACTTTTTGAGAACCGGGAGAAGTTAAGAGATTTGACGGTTATGAACTTATTTTAAATAACCCTTTTCAAGAAGTGGGGTCCAAGCAATTTAAAAGGAGTTCTATCCTAAAAAGGAATGTGTTCCTATAATTTTGGACAGTTATGAGAATATGGAAATCTCCCATGATGCACGTACAATAGACAATTTTATTCCAGTTGTGAAACTAACAAACAGAGTAGGTTGACTGTACCTGGACACGATTCCTCATGTTCAGACTGGTTCCTTCTCAGTACATAGTAGGTTCTTCATGGGATCACATTATTTGTACCTAGTGCTCAAAACACTAAACGAGTGTACTTATTCAAGTACAAATTTAGCCCAGATAGTAATGACAAGTTTCTAACAGACACTTTTACTACTAAACTAGCCAATCACAGGGGATTACCTGCTGGGTCATCCGTGTATTTTGGTCATCCCTAACTCCAACCTGTTCCTCTCGAACTGCACCTTGTTCAAAGCTTTGGTAAATATGTCAGCAATTTGATCTTCAGTCCTGCATGAATTCATAGTAATTAGACCCTTTTCTACATTGTCTCTCAGAAATGATGTCTAATATCAATGTGCTTGGTCCTTTTGTGTTGGACTGGGTTCTTGGCAATGTTCACAGCACTAGTGTTGTCACAAAAGATTGGCACTGCCCCACACTTGATACCAAAATCCTCCAGTTGCTGCTTGATCCATAGCAATTGTGACAGCATGAAGCAGCTGCCACATACTCAGCTTCAGCAGTTGACAAGGCAACAGAGTTTTGTTTCTTTGTAGCCCATGATACCAAGCAAGGACCTAGAATGTGCCATCCTGAAGTGCTTTTCCTATCACCAAATGACCTGCATAATCTGCATCAGCAAAACCAATTAGTTCAAAAGTTCCTCCTCTGGGATACCAAAGGCAAATCCTGAGTCCCTTTCAAGTATCTCAGATTCTCTTCACAGCTGTCAAGTGATTCCTTAGGTTTTGACTGAAATCTGGCACACAGTCCTACACTGTATACTATGTCAGGTCGACTTGCTGTGAGATAAAGAAGTGAGCCAATGATTCCTCTATACTTGGTCTCATTTGTCGAAGGACCAAGTTCATCCATATCCAGCTTTGTTCCAGGAGCAATAGGGGTAGTCATCTCC
The DNA here is from genome assembly GCA_037355625.1 of Petunia x hybrida. Lineage (NCBI taxonomy): Eukaryota > Viridiplantae > Streptophyta > Magnoliopsida > Solanales > Solanaceae > Petunia > Petunia x hybrida. Next base: position 2,553 of record JBBBVM010000860.1, read on the forward strand.
TTTGCTCCTTCCATGTTAAACTTCTTCAACAATTCCTTGACATATTTTTGCTGGTGATCATAGTTCCTTCCGGTGTCTGCTTTATCTGCAACCCAAGGAAGAAATTCAATTCACCCATCATGCTCATCTCAAACTCACTTCCCATCAAGTCAGCAAAACCTTTGCTCAGCTCCTCATCAGTGGCTCCAAAGATGATATCATCGACATACACTTGAACTACCAGTAGATCCTTTCCTTGCTTCTTGAGAAATAGTGTGTTGTCAATTTTACCTCTTGAAAAGCCATTTTTCATCAAGAATCCTGAGAGTCTTTCATACCAGGCTCTAGGAGCTTGCTTCAAACCATAAAGCCTTGTCCAGTTTGTACACATGATCAGGGAATTCATTGCTCACAAAACCTGGAGGCTGCACCACATAAACTTCTTCATTCAGGTACCCATTCAAGAAGGCACTCTTCACATCCATCTGATACAGTGTGAATTCCATGTATGTAGCAAAAGCAATCAGCATTCTAATGGCTTCCATTCGTGCCACTGGTGCAAAGGTTTCATCATAGTCTATTCCTTCTTCTGACTGTAGCCTTGAACAACCAACCTTGCCTTGTTTCTTGTAACTATGCCATGTTCATCCAGCTTATTTCTGAACACCCATTTAGTTCCAATTATGGATCTGTCCTTTGGCTTAGGAACTAGGTGCCACACCTTGCTTCTTTCAAATTGATGAAGTTCCTCCTGCATAGCCATAATCCAGTCTGGATCTTCTAGAGCTTCTTTACATTCTTTGGTTCCAAGGCTGAGAGGAAAGCAAAGAATGCACAGAAGTTCTTTAATGCTGACCTGGTCATAATTCCTGTATCCAGTTCAGATAGAACGTTCTCCAAAGGGTGAGAACTTTGATGTTTCCATGGCTTGATCTGAATCTGATTAGAAGAACCTGCAGCATCGTCTTGAGTAGATTCTTCTTGACTTTCTTGATCTTCAGCTTCATCAGAAGTTCCCCCTGTCAAGTTGACTCCTTCATCTGATATAACTTTGCTCTCCTTTTCATCCGAGTCCTCCAGTTCATCTATGCTTTCTTCTCTTCTTAAGCCAATCACCTGATCATCTGCATCAGTTTCTCCTATTTCCTTATCTGATTCATCAAACACAACATGCATACTTTCTTCTACTACTTGTGTCCTTCTGTTGAGTACCTTGTATGCCTTACTTTGAGTAGAGTATCCCAAGAATATTGCCTCATCACTCCTAGCATCAAACTTTCCCAAGGGTTCCTTGCCATTGTTGTGAACAAAGCATTTGCACCCAAAAGGCCTTAGGTGGGCAATACTTGGCTTTCTACCTCTGAGTAGCTCATATGGAGTTTTGTCAAGGATGCTCTGATGGAACACCTATTCAGCAAGTAACATGCAGTGTTTACAGCTTCAGCCCAGAAGTTTCTTGCTAGTCCACTTGACAGCAACATGGTTCTAGCCATATCCTCCAACGACCTGTTCTTCCTCTCAACCACCCCGTTTTGTTGGGGAGTTCTTGGTGCAGAAAAGTTGTGATCTATGTTGTTCCTGCACAGTACTCAGAAAATTTTGAGTTTTCAAACTCAGTTCCATGATCGATCGAATACTGATGAGTTCAAGACTTAGCCTTTTCTGAACCACACCAGCCCAGTCTTTAAAATTCTCAAAAGCTTCATCCTTAGAGGCCAAGAACAAGGTCCATGTATACCTTGAGTAGTCGTCAACAATCACGAACACAAACCTCTTACCTCCTCTGCTCTTTACTCTCATAGGTCCACACAAATCCATATGTACCAGCTCCAGTGGCTTAGATGTGCTGACCACTTTCTTTGACTTGAACGACGTTCTTACATGCTTTCCCTTTACACAGGCATCACACTTTTATGTTTTCAAACTTCTGCTTGGCAATCCACGAACTAGTTCCTTCGAGGCCAGCTTGTTTAATTGAGTGAGACTTGCATGACCCAGTCTTTTGTGCCACAGCTGAGAGTCACTTTCTTGCACATTCAAGCATGTCAGATTGTTTTCAGGTAAGGACTTCAGTGACGCCTTGTACACGTTGTTCACCCTTTTTCCTTCCATCACCACTTCTCCACTCTGTAGGTTCTTCACGATGCACCCTACAGATGAGAAGCTCACTTCGTTTCCTCTGTCACATAGTTGAGAGATGCTTAGTAAATTGTGTCTAAGACCATCCACACAATAAACATTTTCAATTGCATGCTCCAGAGATCTCCCAATCTTCCCAATGCCTACTATCTGACCACTTTTTCCTCCTCCGAAGGCACACTGCCTCCTTGAAATGCTGCGAGTGAGAGAAAATTTCTTCTATCTCCTGTCATGTGCCTGGAACAACCGCTATCAAGAATCCAGCTTGAGTTGTTCTCCCTCACTCCAGCCTGCAAGACAATTAGAGGTTAGCCTTAGGAACCCAGACAAGCTTGGGTCCCTTCTTATGAGAGAATGGATAAATCAATCTTGTTTGGCCCATTTGGGTAAAACACATTTTTATTTTTGGCCTTGCCTTGACAATATTAACACACCTTTGTTTAGTATGACCAGTTTTACCACAAAAAGTGCATAACATGTTACAAGGTAATCCTACATTTTGCTTTTAGGATTATATGGAGGCAGGGGCTTCTTGAATCCTAACCTTGTTTTCCTTTGTTTTGATTTTCAAGAACCCAATTCATTGCCTCTGAAGATTTATTCCATTTTGTAAGTCTGGTAAGTTCAAGTTTTGAGTTTTCAACCTTTTGATTTAACATCCTTTTTCTCAATTTCTTGATACAAAATCTCATTTGCCCTTTTCAATTCATCTTCCAGAAAGGTTTGAACTTCACTCATAACTTGCTTACCATTCTTACTCTCTCAACTGATTACATTCCAATTCAAGCTCAGTGATCTTGGAGTTTGACACAAGAGTCTGCCCTTTCAAGATGGCATTAGTTTCTTCAAGCTCAATGTTCTGTTCTAGGAGACTCTTGTGCTTAGTTCTAAGATCACCCAGTTCTTCAATTAATTTATCTTTTTCAAGCTTTTCTTTTTCATATCCTTCAATCAATGGCTGTGATTAGAATTAATTTTCAGAAGAGTATGTATGTAAAGTTTCCTTTAGATCAGATAAACATACCTCTGCTGAACAGCCAGCTTCCTCTCCATCAGTTGCCATGAGAGCAAGTCCTTCTTGGTGTTGTCAGCTATGTACATCCAGAATAGTCAGGACTATCAACTATGTTCTTCCTGCTAGAGCTCTCCTTGTTTCCTCGTTTAAATCCTTTAAACCTTCCCAGATTGAGTTTTTGTCTTAAAGCACTTACCATTGCAGCTTCCACTGATTGAAGATCAACATAGTCATCAGTTTCTTCTGTTGCTTCCAGTGCAAGGGTCTTTTCCTTCTTTGCTGCAGGTTTAGACTTTGAGTCTTTCATCATCTCATGCGTCTTCAGACTTCCAACCAGTTCTTCAAGCTTAATGGATTTCAAGGGTTTTGATTCAATGATAGCTGTCATTTTTGGTTCCCATGCTTCAGGCAGCACATTTAGGATTTTGTCAACCATCTCTACTTCAGGTAATTCCATCTCCAACGATCTCATTTCGTTTGTGATCATGGTCAGTCTGGTCATCATATCCTGAATTGACTCCTTCTCACCCATAGTAAACAACTCAAATTGTCTCTTCAACATTCTTCTTTTTGAGTCTTTTACTTCTGTGGTTCCTTCGTGTGCAACCTGCAAGGCATCCCATATCTCCTTAGCCGTCTTATACGATGATACTCGATTGAACTCTTCTGGACCAAGACCACATATGACCAACCGCTTGGCCTTGTGGTTCTTTTCGATCATCTTATAATCCATCTCATCAAACTCTTCTTTCAGTTTGGGTTCTTTTGTAGCAGTGGTTCCTTCACCGACTATTTTGGTGGGAATCAGATTTCCTTCTGAGACTATCAGCCAGAGTTGATAATCTTCAGCACATATGTAATTCTCCATCCTATTCTTCCACCATGCGTAGTATTGCCCATTGAACTGTGGAGGCCTCAGAACCGACTGTCCTTCAGTAATAGTAGGTGGTGCACTCATTCTGATCCTTCTCAAGGTGTTAGCCTTACAAGAGAAGACCTGCTCTGATACCACTTGTTATACTTTATGCACCTCCTATAGACACTAGAAGGGGGAGGTTGAATAGTGTCCTCCGATTTTCGGTGCAAGAACCTTGTTCTTCTGTAGTAGAACAGTGTTCTTCCGTTTTTGTTATGCAGCCTTCTCCCTTAGGACACACTTCCAAACACACACCAAAGACACAAGGATTTTACGTGGAAAACTCCTTGCTCAAGGGAGAAAAACCACGACCCACACTCTGGGATTTTAGCACTGAATCTACACACAAGAGCAACGTTTCTGATTACAAACTCTGTAACCAAGGGCTACAATCTAGACCCTAATCACTAATCAAAGCTAAACTCTAGCTTTTTCTAGTAATCACAGAGTAGTTTGCCTAATACATATGCTTCTGAGATAAGCTAATAGACAAAACAATGAATACTTGTAACAAAGACAACTTACAACTCGATGAACCTAGACAAGAGAACTAGACTCAATTACTCTGCATGCAAATCAGTTGTCTTCTCCAGTTTTCCCACGTAGATAGTTCTTCAGATCGCCTCTATATGCTCTCAACTCTCTATTGTGAAAAACTGATTTCGGATGTCTCTTCTACTTGCTTTTATACGAGTCTTGCAACCCTAGTTGAGTCCTACTGGGAATCCTCTTTAATTATGGTAATTGAAGATTCGCAGTAACTCTTTTCCATGTTGAAGTCTAACTCTTGTTCATACTTCAAAGACACAGCCTGGACACCGCCTCTCTTAGTCTGACTAGGATTCGTCTTCAACCACGCACCACTACTCCTAGTTCCACAGGGATTTGCAACCCGTAATCTTTTCGATCAAGCGTGCCCTTCCTCTCAAGGACTAGGTTCTTCTCATGAACCTCAGTGTCCTTCCTGTTTGTCATACTTCAAAACCAGCTCTCAACAGTTACCCGTTTTACTTGTGGTGGATTTGCAGTAGCAGTAAGAGTAAATCACACTATGGCTGATGGCATTGGCTTAGTTTTATTTCTAAATGCAGTAAGTGATTTTGTGAAATTCAAAGCTTCTACTCCTTCCATTATACCTGTCTGGCAGAGGGATATCCTAAATGCGAGGACACCACCTCGCATTACATGCACGCATCATGAGTTTGAGTCAAAGAATGCTTGGTTATCAATGGAAAAATAATTGATCCAACGCTCGTTCTTCTTTGGTACTGAGGAGATAGAATCTATCCGTAATCAAGTTTCACCAACTCATGATCATTCAAGTGGACGATTTGAGTTATTAACCTCATTTTTGTGGAAATATCGAACAATTTCACTCGATCTAAATCCTGAAGAAATTGTGCGTATGACATATGTTGTTACAGAAATCTCAAAATACCGCTAGGATATGTGTGGTAATGCATTTGTTGCTCCAGCAGCAATATCAAAAGCAGGAATTATTGGTACATATCCACTGACGTATACTCTCGAGGCAAGCGAATGAGGAGTATTTTAGATCTAGTAGTGATTAAGGGGCGTCCTTTCATATCAACTTCATGGAATTTTGGTATTTCAAATATTATACATGTAGGTTTCGATAAAGTTGATTTCGGATGGGGAGAACCCAAATATGCCGGGGTTCCTCGAGCCTTTTCTTTTGCTAGCTTCTTTATGCCTAGTAAAAATAAGGAAGGGCAGAAGGGCATTCTGATGCCAATAAACTTACCTCCAAGAGCGATGGAAAGATTTGAAGATACAATATACAGATGACTTCAAAGGTTGTCAAAGGTCTCAAGAAAGTATCAAAGATTTAGGGTGATGTTCGAATTTCCAAATCATTCTTCTATTTTTTAGAAAATTGAACTGTTTTCCTCGGTGTGGGAAGTTTGTTTTTGTAAAACACATTTGGATTTGACACAATTTTTGGTCGTTCAGAAAACCAAAAAGCATAAACCTCAATTTAATTGTTTCTTCCCATAATTTTACCCGTGGTCACTCAATTATTGATTCATTACTATAAAGTCATTTTTGTTTCTTTTGTTACCCAAAAGTTATTCAACTATTGCTTCATTACCACAAAGTCACTTTTGTTTCTTTTGTTACCCAAAAGTCACTCTTGTTTCTTTTGTTACCCAAAAGTCACTCAATTTTCCTCCGGTCTACACCCACAGTCACTCTAGCCAGATTTTACTTCAAATTCATCGAAAAAATGACGTGACATTATTAATTAAAAATAATTTTTCTTAATTATATTAACCCAATTCTTTAACTCATTACATTAATTTTATCCAACTCAAGACCCAAAGCAATTTCACTTCTTTACCCTGCAGTTAATTGTGTCAAGTCATTAAAATATTCCTAGTTTAATGTACTGTTAAACAAAGGGACTAAGAATTGCCGAAGAAAGAATTCTTCTTGATAGTTCACCAGAAAGTAACTTGAGTTCAATCACGTTCAGGTTGCTAATGTGGAGTTCAAGTGTGCCAGTGCTATTATTGATTCTGGAGAGATTAGAGTGGAGGGCAAGGTTACAGATGGAAATTCTCATTTAACAAATGTTGAATCTTTTAAAGTGGATGTGAGCTTAGAATGCAGTATCATTTTCTACAGACAGGTTGATTAGTCAAGAATGATCGGAAAGGTGGAAACATCTTATCTGAGGAGAATGTGAAAGTAAGCTTCATGAGTGTTGGAAGGATTGCTCCAAGAAAGCATGTTGTAATGGCTATTGGGGTGGATGAGCGACCAAGCAAGGAGACATTGAAGAGAATTGGTAAAATTCTCGCTGGGAAATTAATTAGTATTGAAATTAGTTTGGGTCTTGGGCTGAATAAAATTAGTGTAATGGGTTAAAAAATTTGATTAAATAATTAAGAAAGATTATTTTTAATTAATCATGTCACGTCATTTTTTCGGTGAGTTTTAAGTAAAATTCGGCTAGAGTGACTTTGGTGTAGATCATAGCAAAGGTGAGTGACTTTTGGGTAACAAAAAAAATAAAAGTGACTTTGTGGTAATAAAGTGTAATAGTTGAGTGACTTTTGGTAACAAAAAAAACAAAAGTAACTTTATGGTAATGAAGCAATAGTTGAATGACCACCGGTAAAATTAATTCTGTCTTTGGCCATGAATCACTTTTGCTCATAACGTACTGATTTATAGTGCCTGCACCACTTTTTTTTTTTTTTTGATGATCCTTTGAGAACCTTTTTTGGTAAATGGAATTATATTCATTACCAAGTGCAACTTTACCGCTCAAAGAAAAGAAAAACACCTACTGCAGATTTGGACATACCCCAAACTGCTCTCAAAACTGACTATCTAATCACTCTTGGCATCCTATACATGACACTCTAAGGATAGAAGTTTAATCCGAATTCAATTTAGCTCGAATATCACTTCGATACAAGTAAATTACCAGTTAAACTTAATACAAATTCGATTTGTTGTCCTATCCTGATTTAGGCCAATACAATAATTCCTCAACTCAAAAAGGATAACCTACCTATATCAAAGTCGAACACATCAGTTAATTTGTTACCAACATAAGAATTAGTCTCAAAGTCCACATAACCACCATGATAAACCCTCAAAGTTACCAATACAAATAACATATATTAACCTGAAATTGATAATATATAAACAAGATAAATCGATTAATCAACTAATCAAAGATTAGCCCTAAAAAATTTCACATGCAAACCATACTTAACCAAAAACAGAAATCCTAATTAAACGAACAACAGATCAACAAATTGGTACAAACAACATAAAGCAGCAACCCTAGAATATTAAAAAATAAAGTGTAATCCTAATATTAAACCCTAAATTGACTAATCAAGGACCCTAGAATTGAAATAATTAAGCAGCAAAACAGAAGTAAAAATATGGCGACGACATACCTTTTACTTATTAGAACCCTAGAATTCCTCCAATCGCGTCTTACTTAGGCTGAGATTGGGTCGATTTGGTTAGAGTTTTTTTCGCAGTTGTTTTGTGTAATTAAGGTGAAAGTAAAAATGTAAAATGATTTGGTTATTTTTTATTTTAAGTAAGGTAAATAATTAGTTTTATTATTTAACAGATATTAAACGATGTGGCCAATTGAAAGGACGCGTTTCTTCGACTCTCTCACATAATGCTGGGAATGGATGGGTAAGGTGTGAACTAATATCATAATTAAATTGGTAAGGGGGTAAAACGGATGCCCGTAAAGTTTAGACGGAAAAATGATAATCTGGGACAAATTTAGGGGGTAAACAACGTATTCTGCCTATAATAAGTATTAAAGAAGCCTATAACAATTAACTACTAGATCCTAAGTACGCAACATCTTCTTTATCAATTCTGAATTTTTGAGAAATCAAATGTACTTGTTATATGCATAATTCTTGTTGTGGAAATAGTCAAGTAAAAAGTTTTTGGATTAGAACTTTGGAAAATGAAATTGGGAAGAGAAATAACGAAAATAAATTGGAAAGAGAGCTAAAACCTATATTTATAGCTGAGAAAATCTGCCACTATAATTATGGAGTTGTCAAATTCATAGGGAGCAAATTGATTGGGGAAAATGAAGAGAGGAACAATAGAGAAGAGCCGAGTCTGAGGAAATTACAAACTCCACGTCAAATAAGGAATTATTATGTATTTTAAAATAAAATTAACTTATCGAGGGAAAAGGCATTACGTTATGCTCCACCAGAAACTTTAACATGTGGTCTTAATTCAAAAGCTTACGATATACAGTCATTAGAGTGCATTGTTGTACAAATGATGATTGGGAACTCGGTTTGGACATTACGTGGCATTGAAAGTTTGTTTTGGCAAATTATGAATAAAGAACTTGAGATTCCGAGTAATATTTCTGAGGTTGCAGAGATTTCTTGTGCAAATGTTTTATAAAGGATCCTAAAGAAGATGGACAGCCAAGCAACTACTTGAGCATCCATTTATTCTGAATGTAGCTTTATGTTATTCTGATATAATGCCTAAACCACAGGACACAACGACAAAGGTTACTCTTTAGAAGAAGTTTAAGAATATTGCAAAAGCAGTGAAATGTGGCTGCTGATGGGGTTTCATAATTTTATAGAGACTAAATTATGTGCCACACTTATTCCCAAGTGAAATACATAACCAGATTTTGTACTTGAGCAGAAAATTTCTATATCATATTACTATAAAAACATGTCATCATTTCTAAAAAAGTCAGATTACCAAAATGCCCTTCAAAAATCTAAAATACACCAAAATGTCATTCAAAAAACTAAAAATACCAAAGATCACAAAAAAGAAAGAAAGAAGGAAAAACGAAACTTTTTTAAAATAAAAATATATGTACCCGCGATGCACAACAAACTGATAAGACGCAATGCTCAGCAACAGTACTGCACATTCGAACAGCTATGAAAACTCATTCATACTAAGGGAATGGATGTGATGCTTCTAATTATGTCCAGATTATGGATTTAAATATCTCCACAAAGTTTCTCATTCAAACCAATTCAATTACTCTCATCTTTTGTTCAATTGCGGGGTGTCGGTACCTGCTTTATTGTTCTTAAGGAGATCTTATAGAGGTACACTTTCTATCTTCTCAGTTTAGTTGCTTTGTGCATTTTCATTAAAATATAAAATCTAACTGCTATCTTCTCCATTATACTTTTTGGGTTTTCATTAATAGATGGCATTCGGCCATATACTTGTTCAATTTATACCATGAGACTTGGATACCATGAGGCAGCCTTTGTAAAGTTTTAACAGAAGCAAGATGACTATTTTATGTATGCTAAGTTTACAAAATAACAATTAGCATGAGACACAACGTGCAACGCACGTTTCGAGAGACTAGTTAATATGAATAGTGTTTATGTTTATACATTACTATAACAGTTTTGCTTGTTCCAAATGAATGATGTTAACTAACTAGATTCAATTACGTTGGAAAGAAGCTAAGATTGTATTTAACGATCTCACCTTGGTAAAATGAGTAAATAGAGATAATGGAATCTTTGACACAAATCTACATCGATTTTACTTATTTAATATTAGCATTCCCATCACATTAATGTCCAATACAATAAGAGTTCTTCAGGGGATAGTATTTAAGACTATAGTACTTAAAATATGTAGTAAAGAATGATCATCTTCGAATGAATAATTAAGGATATATCTCTCTCAACGATAGTATTTACACAGGCTAAAGTTAATCTTATATGACAATTCAATTTTACACAGATAACAAGTTGTTTTCACAAGTATAGACTTTAGGTGAAGAAAAAAAAATTACACCATCAATGAATATTAGTTAGACTCTAACTGAGTAACTATAAATTGTATCTTCCCCAAAAAGAAAGTACCAAGTAAATTTAGGTAGCTGTTTAAAGTTACATAAAAGTAAAATCACTAAATTATAGAATGGTTTAAATCTAATGCCTTGTGGAGAAAGTTAAGTAATTAATGAATAAGAAAAATATACGTGTGCATTTAGGAATTCCGTCGGTGAATACACTATTCGGCTAATAATTAAAGGAAATTATCATCTCCCTGTCAAATATGGATTATGTATTACAGAAATAGTACAATTTGGTAGAATATGTACCTATTTTGATGGTGAAAAAATTACTCAATCTACAAATACATTTTTTTTTTCGGAGGGTAGAATATGTAAGTTGTAGAAACAAAAACTATTGTTTGGTTTGATATAATCACAATAATCTTTTGTAAGTTGTACTTGGTCTTAGATAAATAACCCTTGGTATGTAAAATATCATGAGAATTAACCCTAAGAGTCTTATGTAAAAGATTGAGTGCTGTAAAAGAAAAAACTCTTTTGGAATCCAAATATGAATACAACGCTGAATCCATCTTCATATGAAATAAGGATTATAGATTTCAAGAAATAAGAAGTTATCACTTTAATATAGCATTAAGGAAATAAAACTTTTACAATCAAAATTACGGTATCAATAGCTTAGCGGCTACGTACTCTTAGGAAACCTATTCCATATCAAGTAAGGATTGAGGGTTTACTATAAGAACGGTAGCTAGCATATTGTTACTATTTTCATAATCAACTACATTCGCTTAACAGAGAAAGTAGTAAGTGAGAATTAAGAAGAAAAATATGGATTGTTGGAGAAAGATGTGCGTTCTTGGTGCTGGGTCTTATGGCGTAGTTCATTATGCAGTGCGCATTGATTCTGCTTTGCTACGTGCTTCCGCTGCTGCGGTAAAATCCACTCATATCTCACGTTCACTTACACTCAAAACGGAAGCAGAAATCTTGTCAACTCTAGTTGGATGTCCTAACGTGGTCCAATATTTTGGATCAGACATAAGTATTGAGAATGGTTTTCCGATGTATAATTTGTTTCTTGAATATGCATGTGGTGGATCACTACACGATTTAATCCATTCAAGGAGAGGAAAGTTGTCTGAATTGGAGATAGGTTTCTACGCGTATCAACTCTTAAACGGTATTCGAGATGTTCATGCCAGAGGGTGGGTTCATTGTGATATCAAACCTGCTAATGTATTGGTTTTTAACGGTGATGGACGCGGCCTTCACAAGTTGAAGTTAGCCGACTTCGGATTGTCTGTGGGTGTTGGTGAAACAATGGCTTATGTGACTGGTCCATTGAGCAATAAGGGGACTTTACTCTATGCAGCCCCTGAATCTTTGATTTGCGGCCTTCATACCAAGGCTTATGATATATGGTCATTAGGGTGCACTGTGGCAGAGATGATGACCGGAAATCACGTGTGGCTTTATCGCGACATGAAAGAATTGCAGTGGAAGATTATGACAGAATATCCTATGATTCCAAGTAATGTTTCAGAGGTTGCTAGAGACTTTTTGTACAAGTGCTTCATAGTAGATCCTCAAAGAAGATGGACAGCAGCGCAGCTACTTGAGCATCCATTTATTCAGAAAGCAGCTGCCTTATGTACCACTTCTCAAGTGATGCCTCAAACAGATGGGATAACGGCAGCAAGGGTTGATCCTTTTAGTTGCAAACTTCCAGTTCAAGAGAAGGACTTCATCAATTTGACAGTAGTTTAACGATGTGATGAAGTGAATGAGAATGCAAAAGCAATGAGATGACTGCTGCTGATGTATTGGTATTAAATTTAAATTTTAGAGAACCCAAATTTTGTGTAATATATACTAAGTGTACGTAATTGCCAAAATGAGTAATCTCCATTGTATATCTTATCAGAAACACCAAGGATATTGTATTCTTTCTATTAATATGAAATATTCAGTGGTTTTGTTCAATAAAACAAGGCGTAAAAGTCTTGCTTGTTCCTTTTGAATGATGTTACCTAGATTCAGTGGAGTACTGTTTTTTAATTAACTAAACTAGATTTAGTTATGCTGGTAAGAAGAGTGTATTTAAGGATGTTTTCTAATCACAATGAGTAAATAGATGATGGAAATTTTTCAAATGATAATTTTACACGCTGGTTCTAGTTATTTTTATATGTTAATTTTACACAGATAACAAGTTTTTCACAAATCGCAACTACAATCGTATCTTCGCCCAAAAATAAAGTACCAAGTATCATGTAAATATGTGTTTAATGCTACTTACAAGTAAAAGCACTATAGTACGGTAAAACTGAAAGATGTTCAAATTATAATGGTTTCTATTGGGACGCAACATATTTTTTCCCTCGCTGCCAATTAAGTTGCTCAAGAGATTATGAGCCAACAGTTCTACTTTACCTGAAAAAAGAAAAAATTCTGTTTCCAGTATAACTCGGCGATTTCGAACCTAAACACCTCGGATATAAGTTTATGATAGCGAGAGCCGAGAGAAATGAGGTATAATGGAAGAAAGATCAAAACAGTCATTGCACTAGATCTACCAACGAGAGGAAAGAAAGAAACATGACATTTTGTACCCTATAATTCAAATTACAACATTTGGTGCTACTCAGAGTTTATGACAAGCTAACCCATTAACATAACAGGCTATGGTTTTACAATTCTCAAGGAAGAAAATATTTCATTTTGATGTGGCCAATTTAGTGCTTCCCAATTTCTCCATGTTTGTGAAGATAACCTGTAAACGCATGGCAGTAAGGCATCACTTACACTATCATCAAGTCCCTAAGTAAGGACAATCGTCAAGTTCCTAAATGAACGCCATTATCAACTTAGCTTTTTGTGAGCTACCTGGCCTAGAAATCATGTGTATACGAGACCGAGGTCCATCAAACATCCAGCTATCCTCGTCTAGGGATTTAACCTCTTTATTCAGTGAAGCCACCAGATCACATTTGAGAACTGCAGGCAGAACAAGAGAACTTATAAATCTCAGAACTAAAACTGAAAAAAACAACAGAATATTAAATCAAGCGAGTAGTAATTCATCTTTTCACTGATTGGCAGTCGAGAACAATCCAAAGACTATGTCATTGCCTTTCTCAGTTGCAAAATTCTTTTAAAACATACCCAAATGCCAAAATCCTTGGCAATACGCTTTATGGCTAATTGCAAGCAACATTAACTCCTCTGGGGTGCGGCCCTTCTCCCGACACTACGTGATTGCAGGATGCATCATGCAGTGGTCTGCCCACCGCTGCCCTTTATTATATTCAAAAAGGGTAACTAAGACTTCATTCATGCTACTTTGACTTGTGTTTGCGATATTATAATGATGTCATCAGGTTTATATTGCTAAGAACGTCAATGGCTTTATTAGTAATACTGCTCTCAACCCCATAGCTCCCATGACGGAGCCTATAAACGAATTTAGCGAACCAAGGACGGCCTAAAAGGAAGACGAACACCTTTTCCGTCAGATAGAAACGTAAGTCACACAAACAACTTAGGTCCTTTACCAAGCAGTAAAGGCACAAGATCGTTCTAGATCTACGAATCAGTTTCCAAACACCTTAGCAACACTGCTCTGCTATCCCAAAGCTCCATAGCACAAGATTGCTGTAGATCCATGACCCAGTTTCCTTACACCTTAGATAAAGGACTAAGACCTTATTACATTTAACCAACTAGTCACACATAAAGGAAAAAGAACACGTACAATCAAAGAAAATTATTCATCTTCACAATATAGACATGAAGATAATACGCAATTTTTTATAAGAACAATATAGGCATGAAGATGATACGCAAAAGTATAATAACTTAAGATTGAGCCTTTTCCAACATTTTCCAGCTAATAAACATACTCCTCCGTCCCATTTTGTTTGTCGTAGTTTGACTTGGCACAAAGTTTAATAAAGAAAGGAAGACTTTTTAAAACTTGTGGCCTAAAATAAGCCATGAGAATTTATGTGGCTATAAATGAGTCAAAAAGTAACTTTAGAGTTGAATTATTGCCAAATTTAGAAATATGACAATTTTTTGGGCCAGACAAAAGGAAAGTATGACAACAAAGTGGGACGGAGGGAGTAGGTCATACTTTTTAGGTAAATGAGTCTTTATACTGATCTTCCTTCAAATCACTAAATCATCTGCCTCAACTTTCGCATGCAAGTCAACCTAATTCCAACTTCCTACTGCCTGCAGCATCTATAATAAACCATTTGCGCCTGTCCGTTCAGATAGATTCTTCTCCCTCCCCTTTCCCATCTGCATGCCTTACTCACACAACATCACTTTATCTGGCTTCTATAACAATGAGCTCAATCACTTTTCTCCCTTTACCTATTTGTAGTTCTTGATTATTCTCACACCCAATGATCCCACAATCAGATGCCACCAAATTTATGCAATAGTTGTTGGCAGTTCCTTATCTAAAGTAATAAAATGAATATTTTGTCTTAGAACACCCATATCTTGCAAAATGAAAATCAGGGGATATCAAATAAAGATCCAAAGAACACCAGAAAAGTCTTCTTCATTTTATTTTTTAACAAACACGCCCATGACCTTGAGAAAAGTTCTGCAATTTTTTTAGATCAAAGTAAATGTATGTAATAGTGGCAATTATGCAGTGTAACGGAAAAGTTACTTTCGCAACAAATTTACAGCCATTTGCTTCATCGTTATGGAAAAAAGAGTCAAAAATTTGAAAAAACTAAGTGTTTAGCCAAAAACATCTTTTGCATAAAAAAATCTTTGAAAGAACCACCACCTCTATCCATGATTTTCAACCTCAAATAAAATCCTTCCCTCTTCCTTGGATGCTTTCATGCTCATACTTATTACAAAACCCAACTTTTCCGCTAGTATTCGTTATTAGCGGACCTGTGTAAGTAGCATTTCCATTATTTGTCATGTGACAATCAAATATCTTTTATAGGTCACTACCTTGGCTTGAGACACATGTAAATACATTCATGTCTATAATGCTATAACTATAGTCCTTCCGTCCCATTTTACGTGACACTGTTCAACTGGGACATAAGGTTAAGGTGTTACATATACCCCTACTTTTTTACTCGAGGTGCCTCTAGGATTTGAACTTAATGAGTTCGACCTCAAAGATATCTAGTATCTAACTCATTATACTTTAAAATTATTCAGCTGATTTGCAGGCTAAATTAGATTTTTTTTTCTTCAAAAAACACCTTTTACTACATGAAAATTAATAAATCTGAAATTTATTTTAAAAAAAAAAATGAAAAATGACTGACCGGAAGGCCTCATCTTTGCGATCTTGAATGGAGATAGATCAGTGGGAAAATTAAAGTCATCAGCGGCTATAGAAGTAGTGGGCCCTACATTTCGCCGATCATCGCCATCGTTG